>BRDA01030017.1:0-13549 GCA_036984385.1 Crenuchus spilurus | reverse complement strand
TCTGATATGTTTCATTTTTGAATGTTTCAGTGTATAAAGGGGAAATGTGTAATCTGTTATCATTATCTTAGATGTTTAGATTAAATAGATCACAAACATGTCTAACTGGAGCCATAAGACACACATACAGCCTCCGTTTCATTTTAATTGTAAGTATTGATATTTATTAGTACTCTTATTGGTACTTGGTATCGGCAAGTACTTAAATGTAAGTACTTGTACTCAGTTTTAAAAAATGTTGTATCGGTGCATCCCTACTTTTTTGTTTTAATGTTGCTCATTTTGTTTATTACTTTTTAAACAGTATCAACATTAAAACTAAAAAGACATTAGTCAGCAGCTGGAACCACAGAGAGCAAAATTGACCATGCTACCTCTTTATGGGTAGATGGCACTCTCTCCCCAGCACTACTAAGTAATGTTCATTGGCTCAGGCATCTGCCAGCTGATATATCAGAGCTGGGAATCCTGCACTTTCCTCCGAGCGCTACAGGTCGCCCAGCAACAATGTACCTGGCAGCAGTTTGAAAAGAGGTGGTGGCTGACTCGCATGTATCAGGAGGAGGACTGTGCTAGTCTTCACCCTCCTAGAGTCAGGGACATTACAAGTGATAGGGAATCCTAGTGAATGGGTGGGTTGATTAGCTACCACTACATTGGATGGGAAAACTGCGTAAAAATTTTCAAAAATAAAAAATATGTAATCAATATAAAATACATGACAGTTTAACTTTTTGAATTAAATTATATACAGAAATGATCACAATTTTATAATTTATGGATATGCACTAGGACTTGAACAGTGACGAATGGAAGGGTCCCAGCAGGCACAGAACCTCATCATAACACTGTAGGAACCTAAACAACGTTGTCAGAATGTAGTCACAACGTCATTGTGGTAAGGTTTGTTGGCGTTTCAGGGGTTAATTGACTGGTGTTGACTGTTTTGGTAAAGGCTTACTGTATATCATAAAACTGTACAGAGTCGAGTGTACTAATACTGAATCTAGATATAATCACAATGAGGTCCTCTTAAAGCAGACACATGTAATAAACAGCTGCTGAGGCTTTTCCTTCCAGACTCTGCCACTTCACTTTATGAGTCAGTGTTTGGAGCTGAAAGAAGACTGTTAACCATTTCAACCATGTGTTCATGGTGGTTACAAAAAAAAGCACACATTTCCCACAAAAGAGCAGCCCAGGATGAAATGCTTCTAAGTACATGAGCAGAGCTACATGTTGCAGGTTTATATGCGGAACAGGCTGGTAAACACATTGTTTTTGTAATGATGAATTCATGACTGGCCATTTCCAAGGCTTGGCTTCCTCATACAGAATTTATGAACTGATGCGTGAATGATAAGTTCTCAAACTTCAGCAATGTTTACATACTACACCATCCATGATACAGGCTCTTTAATACCACACTGATGAGCCATTAAAATGAACAGAACTGCACCAAGGATAGAAAGTATTGGCAATTAATTCTATACACTAAATTTCAAAACTTAATACAAATAAGCTCAAATTTAACACTTTATAATGTTGACAACTGACAAGTTCTGTATGGGTTACAAAGATTACATTAAAATAAAAACAGACATGTTAGTTAAAATATAAAAACTAGAGTATTTATTTAATGCTGAGTACTGTGATACTACACTTGTTTAAAGAAATAATAATAATAGTCAGTATTTCTTTAACAAAAATAATTACATTGTATGCTACGTCTTTATTCAAAAACATGCCACATGACTTTGTTGCTGCATGTATATGCAAGCACACCACTCAGTTGTGGCAGAGTGCAAAACAATCATCACTGGCAAAGGTCACACACTGACTGATGCCCAGAAGTGAAAGATAAAAGGGTACCGGACAAAGTATTGTAGAATTTCAGCAATTGTTAATATGTGTGATCTACTAGAGCTGCTGTAGTGAAGGTGTGCTGAGAAGAAACTTCTCCTGCACCGAGTGCCTTCCAATGACACAAGGAGTGGTGCCCCAGGGGCCATTGATGCCAGAGCAGAACATGACCCTGGCAAGTGGCACAGAGTAGTTAAGCATGAGTGAACACTGTTACATTTGGGCCTGTGAAGCAGATGTATAGTTGATGGTCATGATATTCTGACATGACTGTGCATAAATACAGGGTTTATTGTGAACATTTTAGACTGCTGTTCAAATAAATCTGCATTTCTTTATAACATGTTGGTTCTTTGTTTATTTTGGATGTGAATATGCAGTACAGGCACAGGAGAGTAAGTTAGCAGTGATTTTAAATAGAACACTACAATAGAGTGAGCCAGGGACTGTGGACACACCCTGACATTTTAAGCTAAATAAACTATTACTGTGGTTTGGGAGAAATGTTAAAAAAAAAAACAAAAAAAAAAAAACAGGAACAACTACTTTCAGCTCAGCCCAAGTCAGAGAGCAGCATTTCATTCAGCCTACCTGAATAACAGAAAATAAACACCATTTACAGTGAGCAGCCTGAGGAGAACTGAGCTATCCTAGCTTCTCATAACTGTCTATAAGACAGCACTGCAGGAATGCAGTAAGAACATAACAGATTTATTACAGAAGTATTACAGCTACGTTATTATACAACTCGTTCATATTTTAGCAAGGGAATGTGCTAGGAATGCTCATCTGGAAAAAAAAAAAACTAAAGGGACAAATCAAGCCAAGGTTCCACAAAGATTTCATTGATCGACAGAAGAACCATTTTGTGTTCTTTAGAGAACCTTTTAAAAGGCTGCTTTCTTAAAAAAACTTCTGTATATGAAATATGAGAGTGTGAAGAACCTACATGGTTCTAGAGCCTTCATCCTGGGTGACTTTTTCAAGAGTGGATTCTTTACATCTAGAGAAAGGTTCTTCACACAGATCTTTTACTATATGCTTCTTTAAACAACTAGCCATTTAAAAGCTTTGTTTTTAATATTTTACGTACATTTCCTTGCATATATACAAATATACGTTCCTCAATGAAAACAAAACAATGTAAAACTTTACATCATTTTGCATAAGATTGTGTAAAGTTTTACCTTTTGGTTTTCACTTAATGTGTGTTACATACAGTACCAGTCAAAAGTTTAGACACATTCAATGTTGTTGCTTTTTCTTACATTGTAAATTGATACTAAAGTCATCCCGACTATGAAGGAACACATAAGGAATCATGTAGCAAACTTAAAAGTGTTAAACAAACCAAAATATGTTTTAGATTCTTCAAAGTAGACACACAACTGATGTCTCAAACACATTAAGAGGCAAGAAATGCAAGTCATGAACTCTTGACAAGACACAGCTGTTAACTGAAAGCCATTCTAGGTGACTACCTCATAAAGCTGACTGAGAAAATGCCAAGAAAGCTGCATCTAAACAAGAGGTGCCTACTGTGAAGAATGTAAAATACAAACATGTTCTGGTTTGTTTAACACTTGTTTGTTTACTAAATAATTATATATGTATTTCTTCATAGTTTGCATGACTTTAGTATTAAACTACAATGCAGACCATTTTAAAATAATTAAACACTACTGAATGTGCAGGTGTGTCCAAACTTTTGACTGGTACTGTATATGCAAGGAAACAAATTAAATAGTTAATAAAAAAAGTTTTCTAATGTAACAAGTGGTTCTTTGGTCACCATTCAAATATTTCATTTTAAAGTGTGTAATATGTCTGATTTAATTCAAAGACGCTGAGCCTAAAATGCATACAATGGACCCAGTCCTAAACAAATAAAACTAAAAAAATCTAACAGTTAACAACTTTTCCAGCATCCAGAAAGAAAACAGAACTATAAATACAAGACTAGCACTTTAGCACTTGTACGTAGAGACGACGTTAACGTTCGCCAGCCCGAGTTAAAGCCGAATGAAAATGAAAAGAAAGAAAACAGAAGAGGAATGTAAGGCACGAAGCTGCTGCCGCCGCTGTAAAAACGCTCTGACTGTGAAGCTCATTGGCTTTCCTGCTAAAAGTCCGCCTGTTTAAACCACCAGTGTTTTAATCTTCAGATGAGAAATCATCTCTGCTCGTGAAGCCTCTTCAAACGCCTGAACTTTCGACATGTGAAGCGCTAAACCCGTGAAGAGGAGTCTGAACACATGCTAACTGCCATAGAGCCGCAGCGTGGAGTCGCTTTGTTTACCTGCAAAACTCTTCAGTCCATACGGAGCCACTACCAGCAAAGTCCAAACACAGCCAGCCGGGCCCTCCAGAACTACATCCAGACTACAACTCTGCATTAAAACACCGTGGAGCACACGTGACAAACTTCTCCATAACATCGTTCACACCACGAATCTCACTTTCTCTGATCCCGGCTCATCCTTTACGGAACAGAGGTGGCGTTTCCCACAAAGCATTGCAGTCAAAACAGCACAGTGGACGAGCGATATCACTCTTTACGATACAATTACCCCGATACCAATACAGATTTTCAAATATTCAGACTGGAGCACATTTACATGGTGGTCATTTCTTATTTTATAGCAGCTCCTCTGTTATTTTATTTACATGTGTTAGCTCAGACCTTAAATACATTTTATCTATCAAAAAGTTAGCAGCTAGTTTGTGATGTGCGACGTTAGCTACTATATATATATATATATATATATATATATATATATATATATATATATATATATATATATATATATATATATATATATTAATATATATTAAATATAATCAATCACACACAGTATATATATATATATATAATTTTTGTACTTAATTTTCTCCCCAATGGATTAGTAGCCAAATACCCGCCCATCTGTTAGGACTCTCCCAATCACATGTACTATGTCTGACTGTAGGAGGGTGAAGACTAGTACATGTCTCCTCTGATGTGAAGTCAACCACCACCTCTTTTACAACTGCTGCCAATACATTGAAGCTGAACAGGATCCTCAGCTCTGATGGATCGGCTGGTAGATGCCTGAGCTAGCTGACATTAGTTAACTCATAAACCATCACTGTGGTGAAACAACAGTGTTTGAAGGTTACAGGTTGAAATAAAATATAACAGGTACATGACATGAGTGTACGGTGTAGCTGTATGGCCTGAAATTTGGTTTTGCAGTTCAAGGTCTGTAGGACTTCAACACAGTAGCTTAGCTACAATTAGAGCTGGGCGATATGGCCAAAAATGTTGTCATGATAAAGTTTTCTATATTGTTCAATCTCGATAATTATCATGATATAAAATTTTCTAACACTGTCATAGTTTTAAACATCTTTCTAAAAACATCAGACTAAATACATGAAATGTTACTATTTAAAATCCGGCTGGATGTGTTGAAAGGATGGACGAGAAAGATGTTTACAGTCATCACTTTATTGTTGAAACTTACAATGATTGCTGTCGGCCGCAGCCACTCCAAAATAACAACAGGCTAGAATGTCAAGCTAACAGGCTAATGGTAGCACTCGTGCTGACACACACACAGCGAGCACCCACCACTTCTCCTTCTCACAAAAACAGATGAGCACACAGTGACCTCGTGCTCAGTCGCCCAGCCCCACTACACTCTCCACCCAATCACAGCTTGTCTTAAACACAACAGTGCATTTTGGTGGCGCTGGTAAAGAGGAGCTAACAAGCAGCAGTATTAGACTTCTGAACTCACTGTCAAGCTGCTTAGACGTGAAATGGAAACGAATGTTAATGCTTATCAAATTCTATTGTCCCGGCTTATCATCGTCATCAAGGGAAAAATGATCATGAAACAAATCGATATCATTTTACCGCTCAGCACTAGCTACAATAAAGACAATATCTTTACAAATATACACCCAAATCCACCATGTCTTTTCCCTAGGGCTGCAAATCTTTGGGAATCAAACAAATCAATCCAGAATCGATTTTTGGGGTCAGGAATGGATTTTTTTCCCGATTCTTTCAAATCTAAACGAAATACTTTACCGTTGCAATCTCTGCAAATCACATGAATCATGTCAAGCACTTTCTTACCCAGGCCAGGTTGACGGTAAAATCCAAAGTGTTTCCAAATGGTTGCTTTCAAAGACCGTGGCTTGGCTTGCATGCCTGTACGTAGCCCACGCTGCTTCCTTTTTTTGCCTAGCTAGCACTACGGTGGCTGAGAAAAAATTGATTTTTTGAAAACAATACAGGTTGAATACATGCTTTCTATAGTTTATTTTTTGTTAACTCACACCTCGTCTGAATTTTACTCCTGTCTGGATGCAAATCTCTGCAATTTTCCAGGCAGGCAGATGTTGTCTCATGCTGGGGAGTTTTGGTTGCTGCTACTAGCCATATTTAGTTTCTTATCATGCAGATCAACCAAAAACCTTCACAAATCACAAAACCAAAAATCTGAATCTTTTGGAAGAGTTACTCAATAATCTACTTGGTTGGATGGAAAGTCTTCCACTCCATACTCTACCTGGGAGAGCTTTATGTGGAGAAAAAGAAGCTTAAAGAGGATGAGAATAGCTTATTAAAGAGGTGATTATAATCACAGCTATATTATATTGCTTTATTCTTCAGTTCTTTAAAGGTCTGATGGTATACAGTGTTAAACTAATATAACTATATATTGTTTATAATCAAGATAATGTAATAGTCACAAGTCGTAAGGATAATACAGCAAATAAATAAATGTGCATAAGCTAATAAATAATAGTGATCATGATATAATTTGATGCAGATATCTGGGTTTGTAAAATATATATATAACTCCTCAAAAAAAGAAGCACACTACATAGTGTGGAATTTAGTACTTCTCCATTATTTACATTTGATTGACAGATTCATTTTCCTTAATCAATTATTTCAAACTGCTATTTAAATAAACAGGACGTACAATTCAATTCAGTTTAATTTGACTGAATTAAAAACATTTTTGTAAACATCCCCACCTCCAAACAAAAAAGCTATTTGCCCGCTCCACCAGTTGACCAAAAATGTATTACAATTAGATTATAACATATAGATTGTGATGAAGGTTGCTATAGTTATTCTGTTTTCATCCAGAAAACATTAACAAACAATAGGAAAGCCTGGAGTAATTGGAAGAGAGAGCTGTGGGCACTGCAGGGTTAAAGAATCAACATTTTCATGAGGATTTTCAAACAAACATCAGAATCGAAGGTACCAATATACTGCTATCCATCAGCCCATCCCTAGCACACAGCAGGCGCTAGAGTTGGAAGGGAAGAAACAAAAGGTTGAGTTGTTCTGCACTGACTTCATGGAATAGCCCCAAGAAAAAATCTCAGCTCAGTTGAATGTTCTGTCTAAACCTGAGCCTTCATTGTAGGCTTGTTTAGTTTAAGTAAGTAACCGACACCTACAAATGCCAACAGACTACAGGAAGATTTGTTTGCATTGGCCTGGAGGCTGTGCTTTCCTTCACCTTTTCAACACAATCCCTTCTTATCTAACATAGCTTTACCTTAATATTTACATACATTTAAATCTATGAACAGCTAGACAAAACGTCACCCCGAGAACATTTAGCCTCCTCCTTCAAGCAAAGCAAAAACCTAAAATATGCTTTTCCTCACCTTCGTCCAAACACCATGAAGGCTCCTCTTAAACGTACGCTGGCAGGAAAGTATCTCAACAGCAGCAGCAGCTGAGAAGTTCAGAGAGGAAGAATGTGGTGAGATCAGTGCTCGTTGGACAGTAGACACCCAGCAGGATGAGAAACTAATGTTTAGGGATGTGGTTCTACACATCAGTCATATTAGTGCACTTGACTTGAAATGCTACTCGACTCGCCTTCCATCGCTAGTCACCACATACAAACCACTCCAATAGTCTTTGTGTGCATTCTGGAGCCTAGAAGGGAGTGTCCACACACATTCTTAAATGTGTCCCAGGAATGACCAAGGGAAGTGTCCAGGAAGCTCTATAACCTTTTTTTAGAGTAATTCCCAATCCTGGACTAACTCATTGCACATTTCAGTGTTTACCTTTCTTGACTACACATGAATCGATTACGTTTGTGAGATAATTTTTTTATTTAAAAAAGGCCAAATAATCTAGGCTTAATAAACCATTGGTATTATGGTTTAAAATTCACACATCATAGTTTCAATATGCCAAAATAATTGTGAGAAAAACTAAAAATATGACAAAATAAATTATTTATAAAAGAAATATACAAAAAAACAAAAATGTTTGAGCATTTATGGTTAAATTATTTAAAATTTTTGTTGAATTTCTAAGTGAGAATAATTTATCACTTTAATGCACGTGAAACGTGAAAGTGAAATGAAAGTGACACAATGTCCAATGTACTTGCACACAAAGGAATTTGATCTTCACATTAAACCCAGTGAAACACACACACACACACACACACACACTGGGGGCAGTAAGCACACTTGCCTGAAGCCGTGGGCAGTCCTATTCATGGTACCTGAGGAGCAGTTTATGATTAAGTGCCTTGCTCAAGAGCATTTCAGTTGTGTCCTATCAGTTCAGTTCCTTAACCACAAGCCCACAAGTCTGGATATTTGTAATATTTTACATTTGGTTTTCTCCCAATTGCAGAAAACACCACATTTATTCCCTGCAGAGGATGTGTTAACGTAACTGCACTTATCTGGTAACTGCATATGGCTGTTAATGTGTTCATAACGATAGTTTCTGTAAGACAGAGCAGTATGACAATGCAAAATATGTATTGTCAAACAGCTCACCGAATCACTGCCATAACAGCGGTTATGCTTAAGGGAATGCACAGAGCATAAAATAGTTACAAATCAAACACTGTATGCAAATCGGAACATATACCTCATACATTCAGATCTGAAACAGCTAATCCATTACACAGAGGAAATGATGGAGCTGCACCAAAGACCTGTCACTTTGACTAACTAAACCTTATTAATATTGCATTTAGTTCATTTGCAGGGATGGCCCACAATCTTTTCTGTAATTACTCTCACATCAAGGGGCTAATTTTCTGTAAAAGTGTTTGTCAAAATATTACAAAGTAAATGACTGTGACAGTATAACAATCCGATCAGAGCACTCGTGTCAACGTTTTTTAAGAATGTACATTTACTGTCATCTTCTCTAAATATTTTTGCTAAGAATGAATAATAATCAAACGTGATCATTTCCATATGGACTGGGAGATTTTTTAAGGTGGAGCTCTTCCGAGTGAAGCACATCATACTGAAAGAATGCAAGAATGAAGTCATTTAGGGTGTTTTTCCACTGTGCAAAGTACTGAATTTTTTGAAGCAGGAAATTCAAAGTGTGCTGTTTCAATTGATTATCAGTGAAGCACCAAAAGGTCTGCGTTTATTGTTTTTGGTACCTGTTAAAATGGGTACTAACAGGACCTGATGGAACCAGAGAGTGACCTCTTCTGCACTTGATACTTGCAACACTTGCAACAGAAGCTAATGACAAAGTAGTAAAATAACAAACTGTATACAAGACCAGAATTACAACAGAATGATGTGGCAGTTATGTAATGATTTCATAAATGTAACTTAGTCTTTCGCACCAACAGTGAGACTCACACTTTGGGGTCAGTTGTAAAAGGTCTTACAGAAAGCCCTTCAAATGCTCAAATCAAAACAAAAAATCTCACACTACATTACATAGATTAACCAATGAGATGTGCTGACAACTAGATTAGCCAACAAAATGCAATGACAACTACGACATGCTGATGGATTTTGTAACTGGCTAGACTAGTATAGCTTTTCTTTGCTGTTAATATGTGTCCATTCAAAATTAAATTCAACACTGGACGGCTTAAGTAGTCTTCTCATTATCGGTGCATTCGTGGCAAACTGGATGGCTACACATAGTTCTAGCATATTTGCTAAAATATAAAATTAGGCTATATAACAAAGGGCACAGCAAATGCTCAGCCACAGAAACATCATCCACCATGTCTACACATTAGAGGCTTAATTTTTAGCATGATAGATGTAAGTAACGTCATATTTTTGTTTTGTCTTTCAAACACTGGAAACCCGAGGTCAACATGAGCTAGTTAGAATGTGAATGCTAACAAAAATAAGCATTCCTGCTAGCCTCTACAGAACAAGCATTTTTGCATGGCAGAGGAAAAATAACTTTTTTTTGACTCTACACAAGATGCATAACTGGACAATATGACGATATATCATTATTGTGATCAATTATGTCAATATGCTTTTCTGAGCGTATCATGGATATCAATAGACTTAAAAACACTTCTAAACAGCATATTTGATTAAAAATAATAAAATTAATCTAGAGAGAAAAGTTCTGTATTTAGTGAGGCATAACATTATACATGGTTGTGTCAGAATATTATGACTACCTACCTATTACTTACAATTTCCAGTTTGTGGTATGGACTATATTAGGGGACAGAAGGTATCCTTACACCCATTCCAACTGCAGCAAATCACTGAGGTCCGTCAGACTGTATGGCTCTACAGTGCACTTTTATTTGAGTTCTAGCTATCTAGCAAGCATGGTAGCTAATTACCATAATTGGTAACTAAAGATTTCCACTCTTGTTATGGTAAAAATAACCAGAATTAAACAGATTAATCACAATTATGATGGTTCCAGCTGTCTCTGAAGTAGGTGGATAACGAACAACAACATGGGGTCAATGCTTCCTCTTGATTGTGCAGTGGAAAAACATTTTAAGGTTATGCTCCTGATAGTTCTTGTTTTGCCTGTTTGACTCAATATTGACATTATTTCTAACTAAGGCCACTGACATTTCTTTCAGTGGAAGTGTCCAAAACCAGGAAGTCATTCTTTCATTATGAAACACCACTGGTCTAACCCCAAGTCCAGATGCCTTTCAGTTCATGAAATAAATGAAAACACCCAATCGCTGAACCACTTTTCCTCTCCACTGAATTGACAGATGTGCTTTAAATGGGACTCCCATGACTTGTTTCCATAAATCAGATTTTTAATTTCAGCCAATTAGCTTTCATTCCAGAGGTCTGTATTCTGCAAGGGAAACCAAGAAGGAACGCAATGTGGCCATGTGGTAAAAACTGCAAAACGATGTGTCCCTGCCAAATGAGGTCATTAGAATACCTCAATCACATCAGAAATGCTAAACACAACAACAACAACAACAACAACAACATTTGCCCATAAGGCAAAAGCAGCAGTAGCAAAGCTCACACATAAGCATCACAATAATAATCAAAAGGCTACTGACCTATGTTAAGGTTTACATCTAAATTAATACCTTCCATTAGTCAGTGATTAGTCTTCTGAAGAGCATGTTAATCCAATAAGGTATCTAAAATATTAGATGATCTTTTGATGATCCCCTAATTTTCCCAGTCATTAATGAGACTTGATCTACACCATGTGCCTTGAGTGTGTACCATCTACCTCTGCCAATGAGACCACATCCAGTAATGTTTGACGTCTTGTTAATCTAGAGTTTAATCTCTCTGGAGGAAGCGATCGCTCATTATCAGTCATCTGCTCTGTTGCCTCTTAAAATAACAACAGCTTTCTCAAAAGTGTGTAGGCCAAAGTATATAAGTATTCAAAGCAATTTAGCAGCACATATGATCCAACTATAATTGTCTTTAATCTATTTGTGAAGAGTCTTTAGGTCATTACTCATGGTAGTGGTTTCTAAATGGGAAGCGTTACAAGTTGGTTGGTTTCAAAATTAGTTTGGTAGAATAGTCTCCTAAAAATATAACATACAAACCCTGAATAAATGATATCATCGTTTATCATATTAATATTCAGTAATAGCAGGTCATGCAGTGAATCAAGAGACCATCATCGTGGCTAAGGTTAAACGTGGTGCACTTAAATCAAATGCAGCTAGCATGATAGCATGCTAGGCGTTGTAGGTAAGGGAACATACTATACTAATCACAAAGTTCCTTAAAATGAGACAGTTCCTCATCACTTGGAACACTTCAGAGCTGGAACTTGCACAGTTCAGCTGAAGCTAGTTCAGCATTCAAGACATAAATGTGCCATAATTAGCTGCTAAAAAGAGCTAATGTTTCTGAAAAGCAATGTTCAGATTTACTCTAACATGCTTATGCAATTCTTCAGCCACAATCATTTCTTTATGTACAATTTTATGTAAAGAAGTACGATTTCTCTCATTTCACTTTGGTCTACATTAAGCATTTACATGTACATGTTTAAAATCAATATGAGCTATAAATCAGAAAGCATTTTAATTCATTATAAAGAAATGTGATCATGGGTTATCTGTGACTGATCAATGCCAGGTCATGGCTGTAGTTGAAGTAGGAAAACATGGCATAATATTATTGCTTATTATACGGTCATATAAACCACCTATGCTTTGGAATGAACTTGGCCTGATGTCACAGATGCCACCACAGGGTTTACTGCATGTTGCTGCGGTTAAAATGACCCACCTCTCACCTTGCTTTCTTTCTTTCTTTCTCTCTATAAAATAACCCAACAATGTATAAATAAGTGAGCACACCAGCCAGTTGTATCAGAGTGCAAAATGACTGTCATGGGTAATCAAATGTGTCAAAAGTATTGACATTCATTACTCAGTTAGACGTATAGATACTCGGGTTTAAAAAGACTTTTATAAAGTATCAACTTAAGCTTTTTACTCAAGTAAAAGTACAAAAGTTCTGGTTTCAAAAGTACTTAAAGTATAAAAGTAAAAGTAATGTAAGGAAAACAAATGCCAAAACTTAGGCTGTGCCACAGGGGTATAGTGCACTACACCACCCCCCACCCCCAAAATAAATTTTTTCTAAAAGCCGTAATGACTATAATGTTATATTAAAATGCTAATGTTGACATTTTTTGGGATGTACTGACTACCTGTTTCAGCTGCTTATATACCCCTTAAAAATAACATTTTATTCATTTCAAATATATTAGCAACCATATATGTGTAGTACTGAGTTTACTGGAGAGTGACGAGACACGTGACGTGTATGTGTGATGGATCGCTTACCAATAGGGTATAAGAATGATAAATGTTTATACTTATCATCCAACCACAATCAATTCACTCTTTCTGGCACAATTTATCTGGATAGGATGTTTTTTGAATGATGACAAACCAAAATGAAATTTGTAGAAATAACGAGGCTGTGTTTAAAATGTAAGGAGTAGAAAGTACTGATAATTCCATAAAAATGTAAGTAAGTAGAAGTAAAAAGTCGTCCAAAAATAGTTACTCCAGTAAAGTATAGATAACCAACATTTCTACTTAAGTATAGTAACAAAGTATTTGTACTTCATTACTTGAGACTATGGATGTCCCGATCCGATCTCAAAATCGGGATCGGGCCGATCACGGCATTTTTTTAACTGATCGGTATCGGCTTTTCTGATCGGATTTTGACACTACTTTGACGCTGTTTGGCTTCCAATCTCTGTCCACGTTTCACTATTGAATAGTCTCAGTTTTTGGAGCCCGCCAATGGGAATCGGGTTAAGCGTGACAAGTGGCAAAATCCTCCATTCTGATGTGAATACTGTAAGCTTCAGGGAACGTGGCGGCCAATCAGAGTACGGAGGCGGGCTTTAGCGCTGGCCGAGAGG
>BRDA01030012.1:10291-24249 GCA_036984385.1 Crenuchus spilurus | reverse complement strand
CAGAGAGACTCCAGCAGACCAGACAAAGAAGCAGAAGCAGGGAGATAAGGGAGGGAGGGAAAGTGCGACCGCCTTCACCAAGAGCCAAGAAGAAATAAAATCCTAATAAATTATTAAATATTAATAAACTTTCAAAAGGATGAAGCATAAAATTATCACACAGTTCTGTGTTTCACCTTTTCAGTCAACTTCACTCCAGCTCATTATCACCAACATTACACTTATTTTTGGAATGTACAGTCAATAGACCTCATTGGCACATAATTATACCTGATTAATGAGTAAAAATAAGCAGGAATTCTGAATTATTTTGATAATAGTTACACTTGGAGACATATAAATGGATGGCTTAACACAAACACAGACTCAAATGTTAATGTTAATGAATTTTAATATGAAACCTCTGATATTAAATGTTTAGCTGATGTGACACAGGCAGAACTAACACTCAACATGTTAATAACTTACAGGTAAAAGTCCAGATGCTGTTTAAGGGAGTGACAGCGGCGGCGGCCAATTACACGTTAGCAAGAAATGGCAGAGCCAATTGGTGAGCTTGTGGGCTGCCTAAAGGTTTCATATTGAGTGGCTTGGATTTCCACTGGGTGCTAATGCTCGCCCGTCTCCATTTAATACAGCGTAACATCTCACTTAAGTGAATCAAACAGAATAGGGGGAGGACAAGACCTGGGCATTGCCTGTACATAGGGGCCAGAATTTGAGGTTACGCCCCTGTGCATGGCTCACAAAGAGAAAGCCACTCACAATAGAACACTGCTGCACATCTTCAGTTTACTAAAGATCACAAATAAATCGTTTGGAGAAAGGAAAGCACTGCATTCCTCTGTGAAACATGGTGGTGGGAGTATCACTATTTGGAGCTGGACAAGAGAGGCTCACTATCACTGATGGAATAATGACTTCTTCACTGATTCTCTCAGTCTCACCCACGGCTGACTAGCCCATTATCCCCAGGAATGTACAAACACAGAGCTTTCTCTTTCACACACACAGTCTCACAGTCTCCAGGACTTTATACACACACACATACACACATCTAAGATTACAGTTGTTCTGCCTTTCAGGCACTTCAGTAGATTTTTTGTAAAGAATATCTTATTTTGAAAACTTATTTTGTCAGGCATGCTTTTATTTTGACATACAAATCCAACGTAGAACCGGAAGTGTTGTGTACGTTACTCATGATACCAACGCACGAGGGATGAGAAAGTGATGCGCTCTAAAAATCATAAAACTGGCAAACCCCTTTGTAACTTCTGGAGAAGCAACGCATGTATGTATTTCCATGTGTTTTCTCATTGTTTTCATTGGTGAATCTATGTTACTATGAAGTTTATTTACCAAAGTAAATTAGCAGTTTTCAAGCTAGCAATAATAATTTCTATCAGCTGTCGGCGCTGTTGTACTGCACGTTAATGCAGAGACATGTTAAGCTAGTAATAATTCATTTGTATTATGTTGAACAGTTCAAATAAGCCCTCCTTTTGAAGGCAATCTGTTTTTATTTATGTTGTCACTCGTATTTAGTGGCTTTAGCTAAGCCTTTCAGTTACAATTTGCATTTACTGTGGCTCACATATGAATAAGGAGACGTAGCTGATTGTATTATTTCTTTCTATTTTTTTAGTTTCACTCTGTATTCAGCGATGGCAAGAGAGTAATAAATTTGCCAAACACAAAAAGGACTCGTCTGTCGTCATTGAGTCAGAGTTTAGCTCACTGTCTAGTTGAAATTACACTACATCTCAGCGAGGACAGTACAACAGTACACTCAATACATTAAGAATATTCCATAATATTCTGATACACACAGCTACGTCTACATCAACGTTTGTTTGGGTCTCCAAGACAAGCCTGGGGCCTGTTATAATCTCTGAGGTAAGTCCATTCGAGGAGGTCACTTTGACCCTGTCAGACGGTGCCAGAAAAGACTGACATTGATTGGACAATAAGGCCCCATTCGAGATGTTCCATTTGGGCTTAAAAACTCATCTTTACATCGTATTGTTCATTCTGTGGCAGGATGGCACCTGAGAAAGTTACACCTGGCAGCCCAGGTGATTTCTAAGCCAGCCAAACAGACTAAGATATCTCACATTTTCAACAATTTTCTTTTTCTTTTACTTAACTCATCAGCATCACTTTAAAACCATAAAAAGAGCTTTTTGTTTTTCTAATCAATAAACTAAAAAAAACTCAACTGTGGACTCTTTATTGCTGGCATGATTTTCAGCAGACAGAGCAGTTAGTCTTACAGTGCTGTGCTAATCTTAAATGCTGAGCTGAAGTCTGCGAACAGCATTCACACATATGTGTTCTTCTCCTGCAGGTGAGCGAGGCTGAAGAGGATGAAGAGTGGAGGAGCATCCTCAGAACAGTTCAGCCGCTAAGCAAACTGAAAGGAGGGAGTGCAGAGGAGATGTGCTCCTTTACTAGCCTCTCAAAGCTCTTCATATGATTAAGAATCATGTTTAGAATCACATTTTTAGAGAAATAAAGAAAAGTACTTTCACAGACATACGGTGTTTATCCTTTAGCAGGTAACGGTGGACTGAAGTTCTTGAGCATCACATTACTGAAGGGTGTGTAAGGTCCTTCTAATGTGTGAGCAGTGTATCCTTACTTTGTGAGAAATCTGAGGATGCAGCTGGTGGGAGACCTTTGATCACCCATAATCCATCAAACATGGCATGAAACCATTTTAAAATGAGCCAAACAGCTGAGAGCAGACCGGATGTAGCAGCAGAGTCTGTAATACGGTGTAATGAGAACAGAACAGTTTACATACATCAGGCTTAGACACACAGCACGTTTGATCCTCAGAGATAAAATGTGCTTAGAAAGGTTTGTGCAAATGAATTCTGACTGGTTCAGTGGGGTATAAGCAGACTTAAGCATATAGGAAAAGACTTTAATTTAATGATGTAAATCACTCAATACTGTAATATCAGTGACCGTGTGACTGAAACTCTGAATATGAGCAGCACAGCACCAACACAGACAGCTTCTGAACAATCAGGGTGAAGGTTCTGACCAATCAGGGTGAAGTTTCTGAACAATCAGGGTGAAGTTTCTGATCGATCAGGGTGAAGCTTCTGACTAATCAGGGTGGAGATTCTGACAAATCAGGATGAAGTTTCTGATTAATCAGGGTGAAGTTTCTGATTAATCAGGGTGAAGTTTCTGATCGATCAGGGTGAAGTTTCTGACCAATCAGGGTGAAGTTTCTGACTATTCAGGGTGAAGTTTCTGACTAATCAGGGCAGAGATTCTGATTGATCAGGGTGAAGTTTCTGACTAATCAGGGTGAATTTTCTGATTAATCAGGGTGAAGTTTCTGACTAATCAGGGTGAAGTTTCTGATCAATCAGGGTGAAGTTTCTGACTAATCAGGGTGAATTTTCTGATTAATTAGGGTGAAGTTTCTGATTAATCAGGGTGAACTTTCTGATTAATCAGGGTGAAGTTTTTGACCGATATGGGTGAAGTTTCTGACCAATCAGGGTGAAGTTTCTGACCAATCAGGGTGAAGTTTCTGACCAATCAGGGTGGAGATTCTGACAGATCAGGGTGAAGTTTCTGACTAATCAGGGTGAAGTTTCTGATTTATCAGAGCAGAAATTCTGAGTGATCAGGGTGAAGTTTCTGATCGATCAGGGTGGAGATTCTGACTAATCAGGGTGGAGATTCTGACAAATCAGGGTGAAGTTTCTGATTAATTAGGGTGAAGTTTCTGACCAATCAGGGTGAAGTTTCTGATCGATCAGGGTGAAGTTTCTGACCAATCAGGGTGAAGTTTCTGACTATTCAGGGTGAAGTTTCTGACTAATCAGGGTGAAGTTTCTGACTAATCAGGGTGAAGTTCTGACTAATCAGGGTGGAGATTCTGACTAATCAGGGTGAAGTTTCCGACTAATAAGGGTGAAGTTTTCCGACTAATCAGGGTGCAGTTTCTGATCGATCAGGGTGAAGTTTCTGATCGATCAGGGTGAAGTTTCTGACTAATCAGGGTGAAGTTTCTGATCGATCAGGGTGAAGTTTCTGACTAATCAGGGTGAAGTTTCTGATTAATCAGGGCAGAGATTCTGACTAATCAGGGCAGAAATTCTGACCGATCAGGGTGAAGTTTCTGACTAATCAGGGCGGAGATTCTGACCGACCAGGGTGAAGTTTCTGATCGATCAGGGTGAAGTTTCTGATTAATCAGAGTGAAGTTTCTGACTAATCCGGGTGAAGTTTCTGATTGATCAGGTTGAAGTTTCTGACTAATCATGGCAGAGATTCTGATTGATCAGGATGAAGTTTCTGACTAATCAGGGCAGAGATTCTGATTGATCAGGGTGAAGTTTCTGACTAATCAGGGCGGAGATTCTGACCGATCAGGGTGAAAGTTCTGACTAATCAGGGTGAAGTTTCTGACTAATCAGGGTGAAGTTTCTGACTAATCAGGTCGGAGATTCTGACCGATCAGGGTGAAATTTCTGACTAATCAGGGTGAAGTTTCTGACTAATCAGGGTGAAGTTTCTGACTAATCAGGACAAAGACTCTGACTGATCAGGGGGAAATTTCTGACTAATCAGGGTGAAGTTTCTGACTAATCAGGGCAGAGATTCTGACCGATCAGGGTGAAGTTTCTGACTAATCAAGGTGAAGTTTCTGACTAATCAGGGTGAAGTTTCTTATTGATCAGGGTGAAGTTTCTGACTAATCAGGGCAGAGATTCTGACCGATCAGGGTGAAGTTTCTGACTAATCAGGGTGAAGTTTCTGACTAATCAGGGTGAAGTTTCTGACTAATCAGGGTGAAGTTTCTGACTAATCAGGACAGAGACTCTGACTGATCAGGGGGAAATTTCTGACTAATCAGGGTGAAGTTTCTGACTAATCAGGGCAGAGATTCTGACCGATCAGAGTGAAGTTTCTGACTAATCAGGGCAGAGATTCTGATTGATCAGGGTGAAGTTTCTGACTAATCAGGGTGAAGTTTCTGACTAATCAGGGCAGAGATTCTGACCGATCAGGGTGAAGTTTCTGACTAATCAGGGCAGAGATTCTGATTGATCAGGGTGAAGTTTCTGACTAATCAGGGTGAAGTTTCTGACTAATCAGGGCAGATATTCTGATTGATCAGGGTGAAGCCTCTGAGTACTTAATTAATTGCTGATTTGTTCATTATATTCTTTAATTTAAACACTGTATGTGTATATAAATGACCAGAATGCTGTTGAGGCCAACATTCAGTTTGTGTTTTCTACATTTTGACCAGAACAAGAACAATGGAGCACATCTGAGCACTAGTGATGGGTGTGTATGTGTATGTACATGTGTGGTTAAGTATCACCAGCAGGTGGCAGCATCAGATTATTATTGTGATGAGAATCCAGGTACTCAAATGGTTCAGCTTTTTAACCCGAGCTAAAGGATAACTCAGCGATGATACAGTTAGTGGACCAGTTTTAGAACAAAATAGAGATAAATGTAATTTGTTCTATTTGGGTCACATGTGATCATGTGACAAATCTGAAACATGGCCCACACTTCTCATTGACATAACTGATGGACAAGCCATTTGTGGTCCAAAGCTGTCTGCAATCTGGTTTAATTTACAAATAAAATGTCAACCTCGGCTTAAAGTTTAAACTCAGCAACACAAGTGAGCATGTTTCACCATTTCTGACTGGTGATGCTAGTTTTTTCTAAGCTTTAAATGAATTAGCACCAGCACACATTACGGAGTGTCTCTGTAGTGCAAGTTATTGTTTAAAATCCAAGAACACCTGAACCAAAAGTTAATAATAAGCAAAGTCAGCACATATTACAAAAAGAAGCTTTTACATGCTTATGTGTCTGTTTTAAGACTTAAACATGTATGTACTAATGCATTTATAGAAGCATCACAGGCATCTGACTCCAAAGTGACTGATGTAGAGACTGTACAGAAGAAATGGCATCACTAAACCAAATGTTTGCATGCTGTGTTAGCACACATTAGCATACACTGTTAGCACACAAACTCTGCACTGTGTTTGTTTTTATCTCTTTGTTTAAACATGGATGTATTGTCAGACTTTCATTAGCTCACAAAATGTGATATAAGAGTTCTCAAGTTTATCAACTTTCAGCATCTTCCTGGCTGATTAGTCCTATTCTGAGGTTTAATAATGAATGTGATGCAGTAAAACTACAGTAAAATTAAAAATGTCATAAATACTGAACAATGAAATAAACTATGCTGAAATGATTTACGATGCCATACTTTAAATAACTCACTGAGTAATTATAGTAAAGCATTACACTAATTACTGTAAAGTTTACTGTAGCTTTACTGTAAATCTGCAGGATGTCATTGTGTAAATTCACAGCAGTTTGACACCAAAATAAAATGATAATGTGAATCATTACAGTACACTTACTACAGTACAGTCTTATAACACTTCAGTATCATTTTACTGCAGTTCATTTTTCATCCAGCTCACAATAAACAATGTAGTTCTAATAATTCTGGAAAATTAACAGGAAACAGCAAATTAAGATGCAGTAAAATTACAGTAAAATGAGTTGTTTATACAAAACTACAAAAATGATTTTACAGTGTCATATTCTACGTCACATTATCTCAACTTCAAATTAGTTCCATTATAATTACAGTAAATGACAAGTTTACACAATAATACTGACATTATTTAGATGCAGTAAGATTATACAAAACTATTATAAGAATATATTGCAATGAGTGTTTGTACAATGTTTATAATTTTACTGCAATATTACTGTAAATGTGTTACAGGAAACCATTATACAGTAACAGCAATTTGATGCCCAATTGTATAAATAACTTAATAAATAACAGAATACTGGTGTAATGATTTACAGGTTTATTGCAAGATCTCAAATTAAAGTTCTTCCAACTTAAAGGCAACTTACTAGCAAAAAATTACTAATGTTTTACATGACTAATGTTTAATGTTTTACATCAGGGGTTCTCAACTGGTCTTAGACTGGGACCCATATTTCCTCATGGTCAATAAGTCACAACCCACTTTTATAGAATACAACCCAAACAAATTTATTTTTGAAAAATAGTCTTGAGATTTCGGGGGGACACAACCGGTGGGGTGGGGTGCTGGAACATAAATTAATATTATGAATTACATTACTATTATTAAACTAATGACTATTATTATTAATATTATTATTATTATTATTACAATATATTACTTACAAATTGTGATTTATATTTTACTTGTTAGTATTAATAATACTAATAATAATTGGCTAATTTGCAAAACACCAGTCTTATGGAGTGACAGCGAGGACAGCCAATCAAGAAACAGGAGAACCAATCAATGAGCTTGTCCGCGGTCTAAAGTTAAACAGGCTTCAGAATGAGCAGTTTGGATTTCTGCTGAGTCCTAATGCTCGACTCGTCTCTTTTTAATACAGCGTAACATTATTTTTGAAAGGTAAAAACTGCAGGTGGCCAAAACTGCCTTTTTAAAAAGCAAAAGTGACCCGTCCCACCCCAAATTACATCCGTGCTCATCAGCTCATGAAGTCCTCTTTTTAAAAAGCTCTACCAGCTTGGCTTTACATACATGTTTCGTTTGTAAATGGCACATTACTTTGGATGTTTTCATGTCCAGCACTTCATTACAAATAACACACTGAGGTTTCTATCTGTGTTTGTCCTCAGTGAATGAAAATCCACATTTCAAATGCTCCGGGTTATATTTGCGTTTTGCCGTCTTGCCTCTGAACATCATCACAAATTTAAAAAGAAGGGTAACGGGCAAACAAATGATGGTTACCATGGAAATGAGTATGTTGCGCACATCTGACACATACCTCTGTCTTTTTGTTCAAGATAAACGACAAGTACATCATCAGATAAACTTTAATTATTTTTATTTATTTATTTATTTATTAGAAACTGTCCGCGACCCACCCAGAATGTGCCCCACCAGTTGAGAATCACTGTTTTACAGTGTAGTTATACTTTAATTCAATTCTATACTAAGAATGTACAGTACTGTACTTTGATGTTAACTGTAACTTTATTGCATTACTGTAAATCTGCTCACTGTTAAGTCACTGTAATTGGCTTCTTGCATAAGATGATGTTGCAGTTTCTGGTCCAGGGTTGGTAAACAGAAGCATTATGCTGGTAAACAGCTAAGATGGATTTATGGAAAGATGGATACAGATTACATAAATGTCAGAAATAAGATAACCCAGAGTCCAAAATTACCTTATTTTAGAACTGTCAATTATTTCTGTTCACTGAAACTCAAAGAGCTGAAAACTAAAGCAAACAGGACAAGTCCACATGGCCAAGCTTAGCGGTGTACTGTTCCTTTAAGGTAGATCAGATGTCCAGATCTGGCCGGCTGTGACCTTGTTATTCTGTCTCAGAGCAGATACCTATTTCAGGGTGGACAAGGTCCCTGAGACACTAAAAAGAGAACTGGACCCGTGTCACAGAGCTGTTTCAAAAGCTCAGATCTGCCTTTTTGCTTCAGACTGAAAACCGAACGTCTGCCCAGAGAACATGACTTCAGAAGAACACACAACTTTAATTATAAACATAAACAAGCTAATGCAGTGATGCTGGTGAAGATGCACAGACTTAGGTAAGCTATGCAAAATGATACATGTGTAAAGACATTAAGTACAGTATGTATCATTAGATGACCAGCTGAGTCACTAACATATAGAATAAAATGACTAAATATTAGCATTTCTACACACATGTATTACATCAGTAACCTCAGACGCTCCTAAAACCACCAGGCTGCTGCTTCTCTGACTGGCTGATATTTCTGTCACCTCAGAAGACAGAAAATATCTGATATTTAACATGTTGTTGTGCATGTTTAGCACAGACAGACTTGTGTAGATATTGATTATTGTATATTGATAATGTGGTTTGGTTCTGGTTAGTCCTTAGGGGGAGAGACTGACTGTGTCCGCTGGTAGACAACAGGAGATGCTAGTCCGGTGTTCTATGTGGATCCTAATGACACTGTTCTGTATAAATGGTGTTTTCAGAAGGTTCTGAGAAACAATACAGCTGTTACTCTGATACTCATCTCCATCTTTATAAACTGGCACCGTTCTGTCTGCTGAGAGTTCTGGTTCTGGCTGCAGGGGGATGGTGACCATTGGTTGGCTGAGGTGACTCTCTAATGTCCCAAATGTCAAAGAGCTTTGAGTGTCTAGAAAATCATAGTTTTGTAAAAAGGCTCAAGAACAAGATGCTTTAGGGGTGAACATACACCAAAACAAACAAATCCAACTACGGGAAGCTATCTAAACAGAAAAACACAAACGATCCCAACCCCATGACCAGAAACGTAATAAAAACAAAGCTTTTATAACAAAGAGTCCCAGGTCGGTCTGGACCATAGACCACATGTAAGAAATGAACAGTTTGTGATGTTTTGAAGCAAAAAAAAACATATTGCTTGTGCTTTAGATGCAAATTGTAACCAGAGCATAAGCAGTAGAGACGGAAGTCGAGGCAGCGCTATGCTTGAACTCCGCCCCTTTGATAGGGTGATGCCCCTTTTGAGCATCTGTTAGTACAACTTAACAAAGCCATCAATCAACTCAACCAACCTGTCAATCAGCTCATCACCACACCCCTTTAAGTATCTGCTATAAAGAAAAACACTGAGGGGTCATTAGTAGGTACAGACAATGGAATTAAGACAACTGACAAAAATAGCTGAGTGAGAAAACAAATCTCAAAGTTTGTCCCATTCAAGAGAATGTTTGTGGGTGGGGTTTAAAACCACACTAGAGGGCATCAGAGATGTTTTGGTCTCACTTCTCTACTGCTGTTGTGTCTAGTTTTCATATCCAATCTATGGATTGGACAGGAGTTCATCCAGGTCCAATAGGAAAGGAAAACACATCTCCTTCTGTGGTGCCTCTCAAGCCTCTCTTATACTCACAAGCACCCCTAGTGGCCAGTCTGAGACCTGCACACTACACTGTGGATATAAATCACAGGAGTAGCAAGAAATATTACAGCTAAGAGATGTAACAATCTGTCAGCCCATCCCTTAAGCCATGTTGACAACCCTGATGAGCATTTTAGAATATGTATAGAATAAACCAGAATAATTCAGAATATGTAGGTGGCCGGCGGCACGGTGGCTTAGTGGTTAGCACGTTCGCCTCTCAGCACTGGGGTCTTGGGTTCGATTCCCCATCTGAGCGGAGTTTCCATGTTCTCCCCGTGTCTGCGTGGGTTTCCTCTGGGGTCTCCGGTTTCCTCCCACAGTCCAAAAACATGGAGGTCAGGTGAATTGGGTACTCTAAAATTGTCCGTGTGTGTGTGTGTGTGTGTGTGTGTGTGTCACCCAGCGATGGACTGGCGCCCTGTCCTGGGCTTAGTTGAATGGTGTAATGCCCTGCCCTGCGCCCAGTGAGGGGGTAGGGGACTAACCGCGACCCTGATAAGAATTAAGCGGGTGTGATAATGAATGAATGAATGTAGGTGGCCAGTCCAGCCCGAGCTGTAGGACTTAGTTGGTGGTTCACTGTTGCTTTTGATCACCAATAAAATAGCTATATTTTTGCAGAATACAACACAAACCCTTTAAATCACCACCACCACTATATATGAATGGCAGAATGCACATCTACAAGTATGTAATAGCTGCACAGCTAGAAATAATGAAAGAGTAGTGAGAGTGAAAAAAGAGTTCACATCTGTCTTTCAAACAGAAGAGATCAAATCATCACTGGTGTTGAGCTCAGGGAGACGTAACCGAGTCTTAAAATAACAATCGAGCACCACTTGTGTTAAAATGAAGGTAAAATGCCCTACAAATGCAAGTGCAGTATCTACAAAGCTTCAAGCTGTGCATCAAGGCAGTCACGACAGCCAGCAACAGTGAGGACAAGATGCTCTTGAAAGATACTGCAGATCACGAGTCCATTTGTTCTCCTGAGCCATAATCGAGAAACACAGTTTGAGAAACTAATTCTAGAGTTGAGCTGGATACTTGTTTCAGACATAAAACCGAGCATTTAGATAAAGCATTTGTGATGAGTGAGGAGTACGGTACAAGTAAAACATATCAATGTCCCGGCTCATGCTGAAGGAAAATCCTCATTGGGTAACTGACTGTCTTCACGATCTGTGATTGGCCAGTCACACAAAGCGCCCGCCCCTCTATACACAGACACATCTCTGCCAGAGCTGTGCTGCACTCTCACTACCTCACATACGCACACATACACACACACACACACACACACACACACACACACACACACCTTAATCTACATTGTTTAACATGGATTTGTATCTCAATTTTGAGATTTTGAGGCTGTTCTGTAAATAGTTTTCAAATAAAGAATACATATATCAACTTCTGATCAATTCATATCAAGTTCAGGTTTGAAATAATGTACAAATTAAACCCTGCCCACTTCCAGTTAAACCACGCCCAATGTTGGTTTAGGCCACGCCCACTCTGAGTACAGATAACAGATGGTTGAACAGATACAGATACAGACAGTGGTGTACTCGCTCATCCCTAATTAATACACAAATGCCAAATGAACAGAGACGTCCTGGCCTGGAGGGAAACCTGTCCAGACTAACGCGACACTACTCCTTAAAAGCCTTTTGTTTGATTAACTGCTGAAAGCTTTGAACTCAATTCAAGTTGTTGCAAATCAGATTTACAGAAATCAGAAAAAAAAGAAACCCAGGTCCAGTTCTGGCCCACAGTAAGCCAACAGAACCCTGCAAAGAAATCTGAGCAGATACGTCCCACTAACATGGACTATTTAGTTATCATTAATGATCACTCACACTATCTAGAGCTGGTGTTTTTGTCAGACTCTGGAGCCAAACAGTAATTTCTGCAGCAGGGCTGTCCTTACAAGGCATGGCATCCCCATCACTCTAATAAGTGATAATGGTGTGCAGCTCAGCAGTCCAGTCTTTGCAGACATAGCAGAACAGTACAGACTTGAGTGTGTTACCTCAAGCCTGCGGCACCCATAATCACATGGCCCAACTGAAAGAAGTGGCAGAGATTGTGAAAAGGGTGCTGAAGAAAGCAGTCCAGTTCACATCTTACACTAAACAGCATCACCTGTGTCAGGGCTTTGCAAACTTTTTTTGGAGACAACTTATGTTTTAACCCTTTAACAGCCTCACCAAGAAAGAAGAAACTGAGGTATCAGATATAACAAGATGCCCGTTACTGTAAAATCAGAACATACACACTTATCTGTGTGATGCTGTAACAGCACTTTTTCCAGCATCTGATCCGGTTCATTATTGTGGTGACTATGAAGCTCCTGGTTTACATTCAGACAAGAAAATGTTTTGTAGATGTTTTTAGTCTAACGTACCTCTACCAATTGGTAGAGATGGCACAATCACATTGTGTTAAGTTTAAAGCCTTCTTCAAAAAGATAGAGTGACTTAAATGTGCTCTACCAAATGGTTGAGTAGACTATTAAAGGGTTAAGATGATTCTAACCTAATCTAACTCTGGATATAAATTTAGATGGTGGGGCTTGTCTGCTCTGTATGATCTGGTTCTGTTTAAATTTAATGAGCTGACAATAAAAAAATAAAAAATAACGGGTTTACCTGACAGATCGTTGGATTTACTGGCTTCAAACTTCAATGTGTCAACTTTACCACAAATTACAATCGCCAATTTGTCTGGTTATGGAATAGTGAACAAATTCAAATTTCACCCCTATTGCGACTAGATTAGTGTATCAGGAGGACGTCTGTAATGTCTAATTAAAGTGTCTGTAATGTCTAAATAAAGTGTCTGTAATGTCTAATTAAATGTCTGTAATGTCTAATTAAAGTGTCTGTAATGTCTAAATAAAGTGTCTGTAATGTCTAAATAAAGTGTCTGTAATGACTAATTAAAGTGTCTGTAAGGTCTAATTAAAATGTCTGTAATGACTCATTAAAGTGTCTGTAATGTCTAATTAAAGTGTCTGTAATGACTAATTAAAGTGTCTGTAATGTCTAATTAAAATGTCTGTAATGTTTAATTAAAGTGTCTAATGTCTAATTAAAGTGTCTGTAATGTCTATTTAAAGTGTCTGTAATATCTAATTAAAGTGTCTGTAATGACTAATTAAAATGTCTGTAATGTCTAATTAAAGTGTCTAATGTCTAATTAAAGTGTCTGTAATGACTAATTAAAGTGTCTAATGTCTAATTAAAGTGTCTGTAATGTCTATTTAAAGTGTCTGTAATATCTAATTAAAGTGTCTGTAATGACTAATTAAAATGTCTGTAATGTCTAATTAAAGTGTCTAATGTCTAATTAAAGTGTCTAATGTCTAATTAAAGTGTCTGTAATGTCTATTTAAAGTGTCTGTAATGTCTATTTAAAGTGTCTGTAATATCTAATTAAAGTGTCTGTAATGACTAATTAAAATGTCTGTAATGTCTAATTAAAGTGTCTGTAATGTCTAATTAAAGTGTCTAATGTCTAATTAAAGTGTCTGTAATGTCTAATTAAAGTGTCTGTAATGTCTAATTAAAGTGTCTAATATCTAATTAAAATGTCTGTAATGTCTCATTAATGTGTCTAATATCTAATTAAAGTGTCTGGTATGTCTAATTAAAGTGTCTGTAATGACTAATTAAAGTGTCTGTAATGACTAATTAAAGTGTCTGTAATGTCTAATTAAAATGTCTGTAATGTCTAATTAAAGTGTCTGTAATGTCTAAAGTGTCTGTAATGTCTAATTAAAGGGTCCGTAATGTCTAATTAAAGTGTCTGTAATGTCTAATTAAAGTGTCTGTAATGTCTAATTAAAGTGTCTGTAATGTCTAATTAAAGTGTCTGTAATGTCTAATTAAAGTGTCTGTAATATCTAATTAAAGTGTCTGTAATGTCTAATTAAATGTCTGTAATGTCTAATTAATCTGT
>BRDA01030012.1:0-10281 GCA_036984385.1 Crenuchus spilurus | reverse complement strand
CTAATTAAAGTGTCTAATGTCTAATTAAAGTGTCTGTAATGTCTATTTAAAGTGTCTGTAATATCTAATTAAAGTGTCTGTAATGACTAATTAAAATGTCTGTAATGTCTAATTAAAGTGTCTGTAATGTCTAATTAAAGTGTCTAATGTCTAATTAAAGTGTCTGTAATGTCTAATTAAAGTGTCTGTAATGTCTAATTAAAGTGTCTAATATCTAATTAAAATGTCTGTAATGTCTCATTAATGTGTCTAATATCTAATTAAAGTGTCTGGTATGTCTAATTAAAGTGTCTGTAATGACTAATTAAAGTGTCTGTAATGACTAATTAAAGTGTCTGTAATGTCTAATTAAAGTGTCTGTAATATCTAATTAAAGTGTCTGTAATGTCTAATTAAATGTCTGTAATGTCTAATTAAAATGTTTATAATGTCTAATTAAAGTGTCTGTAATGTCTAATTAAAGTGTCTGTAATGTCTAATTAAAGTGTCTGTAATGTCTAATTAAAGTGTCTGTAATGTCTAATTAAAATGTTTATAATGTCTAATTAAAGTGTCTGTAATATCTAATTAAAGTGTCTGTAATGTCTAATTAAAGTGTCTGTAATGTCTAATTAAAATGTCTGTAATGTCTAAAGTGTCTGTAATGACTAATTGAAGTGTCTAATGTCTAATTAAAGTGTCTGTAATGTCTAATTAAAGTGTCTGTAATGACTAATTAAAGTGTCTGTAATGTCTAATTAAAGTGTCATGACTAATTAAAGTGTCTGTAATGACTAATTAAAATGTCTGTAATGACTAATTAAAGTGTCTGTAATGACTAATTAAAATGTCTGTAATGTCTAATTAAAGTGTCTGTAATGTCTAATTAAATGTCTGTAATGTCTAATTAAAGTGTCTGTAATGTCTAATTAAAGTGTCTGTAATGTCTAATTAAAGTGTCTGTAATGACTAATTAAAGTGTCTGTAATGTCTAATTAAAGTGTCTGTAATTTCTTTATTATGAATCCGGAGCCCAGCTAACAAAGTTCGGCTAGTAAAATGTAAAGATTACACAAATTGTTACAAATTTGGTTCTTAGAATGTTCAATTTTGTCAAGTTTTATAGAGCATTTGTAACATTTCTTAACATTCCATTAACGTCGCTGCAACATTACAAGGATGTCACCTACAGTAGATTAAAACACTGTTCACACACAGAGAAACACTCCTTTACAAACGGCTCTGAAACAGAAACAAAACATAATAAATATTTATTACAGATCTATGCTGTAAACGTGAGCTGACTGATCTTTACACTGTGTGTACTGAACATCCTCCAACTCAAATCAACCACTAGTCCATCTCTTCTGCTCAAATCAGACGTCACGACATTCACAACCAACAAAAACATCTCGCTGATGTTTTTCCACGTCACCATAATAATGTTTAACTTTGAAATGTTCCAAAAACACTGTAATGCAAACCATCATGATGACACACATTTTCAGAATGTTTGTTAGAAATTTTCCTGGAACCATTTAAAGAGCATTGCTGAACGTTTTTAGAATCTTCACTGTTCACTGGCATGTCTGTGTTCATATGATCACTCAACACCATTTATTCTCATTAAGACTCGTGTCTGTTATTATAGTTTATTTACAGTCTCTTAGTTAAACAGTATATAAGCTCAGATCTGTAATGAGCTCAGTGATACAGTGACTTACACACACAGTTTTATGGGCAGTGAGCACACGTGCCCAAAGCTCTGAGCAGCCTCTATCCACCGTGCTTGGGAAGGAGTTAGGGGGTTAGGTGCCTTGCTCATGGGCACTTCAGTCATGTCCTGCCAAAGAGATCGAACCAGCAACCTTCTAGTCACAAGATCAGGTCCCTACCAGCCATGGCTGCCCCCAACACCACATAAAGCAAGATGCTTGGGCTCCTCCCTTCCAACCTGGACTGGAAGGAAACCTGTCCAGACTAACCTGGCACTCCTTCGTAAAGGCCTCGTTTCATTTGTTTAACTCATTCAATTCAAATTGTTGTAAAGCAGTTAAATTAGCCAAAAATTTAAAAAGGAAGTAGCCTTAAGAAGTCAACGGCAGTGGTGCCCTAACCCTAACGTCCTCAGAGGAAGAGGAAGAAACCTTGTGAGGAAATAAGACTGAATGACAAGAACCCATCCTGCTCTGGTCAGCACAGGAAGGGAAAAGTAATTCATTCATCAATCCATCATCATCCTGGTCCAGATCACAGAACCTAAATAAAATAAAAATGATACCAGAACAGGGTGCCGTTGCATCGCTGGGCACACCCACACACAGATATACAAACTAATCCAACTGAGCTCCATGTTTTGGACTGTATGGGGAATCTGGAGAGGAGAACCCAATGCAGATAACATGGAAGCACCATCCAGATCTACAACCCAAGACCTCGGTGCTAAGATGCAAATCTGCCAGAAAGGTGACTGTGAGGCTTGTAAATTTAGTAAAATGTGGGCTGTGTCATTTTATTACCTTGTCTCCTGAACTTAAGCAGGGAGTTAGGGTTCTGTGTCATTACATTCAGGTTCCGTTAGTTTGTGTTTCTCTTAGATGTTCTCTACTTACACATACTCACCCCTGAAACAATTGGTCCTGGTCTCAGAACACCTTGTTTTGGCTTCTGAACTGAACCTCTAAACAAACGTACAGTGGAGTCTGTTTGGTCTAGCAGGGGGTCTGGAGAGAGAGCTCACTCTCAGTCTGAGTTTTGACAAACTGGGGGATCGTCCAGGATCTGAATAAACCAGCAGTCACCAACAGAGCAAAGGTCTAAGTTTGCTTACAGGGATTTCCTTTAAAAATGAACATAGTGGCACAGTAAACAGTAATGTACACTGTACACAGGGTACGGACAGCTAATTAAAGCCAATACTATGGTGTTGATCTTTAGTTTAAACTGTGTCAAAGCCATTAACTGTGAATGGAGAAATGTGTGTGAACAACTAACAACTGCATCCATCAGTCAGCAGAGACACTCCCAGTAAACTCTGCAACAGTCAATGACTTTTTAATTAACCCCACATGACACATTCTTCAAAGTACAATTAGCTGAACAAGGTGTTTAGATTTGGGCTGGATGTTGACCTCTGTAAGGCAATGCTGATAGCTGCCAGTAGAGGTCAGTAGTCATGTTCCTGTTTGAGGAAGTGCAGTGAATAATGCCGTGTTTACAACAGTGAACTAGTGTATGTGTACAGACTGTGAGCAGATGTCTTTACTGATTATGAACCTTTTCCTTTCTGACTTTCAGAAATCCTGAGTTGATGTGGTTTAGGACTTCCACATCCTTTTGTTCTGTTGGGTCAAAGCGCTGACTCATTCTCCTGATGGTTAATCAAGAAACAGGACTTCCTTTGACCTTCAGGATCTTCTTCATTTCAAAACAGGAATGTCAATATTGTGTTCATCATCCCGTCTGCCGTGTTCTTGATAAGCTGACCTGAGAGCCAGATGTTCAGTGTGTAAAGCTGTGGGTCTTCTGAAGAAGGATTAAAGACATGGTATAATTTAAAAAGTCACGTTTACACAATTCTTCCACTTTCCTCAGATGATGAATTATGCCAAGGCATGTTAGGTTAGGCATGTTACTGTTTTAGATTAGACCTGGACCCGTTAGACTAACATGTCCAACACTAGAACTCAATAGTCAACTAAACAGCCCAACTGTTTCCAACTCAACCCAGTCAAACTGTATCCAGATCTGAATTAAGTCAAGTCAAGTTTATTTATATAGCACATTTAAAAACCACAAGGGCCATCCAAAGTGCTGTACAATATACAAATGTACAAGTAGTAAATAAGAACAAATGGGTCATAAAATAATATAAGCATAATAAGTAAAACAGGTAGTACTAAAATTATAAAACAAAATTTTAACTTAAAATTAAAAAAAATCTAATAAAAATTCAGTTTTAAAATTTTCTACACAAAGAAACTTATTTATTGGAGCTTATGGACACTGAAAGGCTTGAGAGTATAAATGTGTTTTAAGATTAGACTTAAAAACATCAATTGTGGGAGACCTTAAAAACTGACAGACTATTCCACAGTTTAGGTGCAGCAACAGAAAATGCTCGGTCACCCTTTGACTTTAATCTAGAAAGTGGTGTTTCTAACAGCAGCTGGTTTGAGGATCGTAAATTTCTTGAGGTAGAATAAGAATGCAGAAGGTCAGAGATGTATGTTGGTGCAATGCCATTCAGGGCTTTAAAAACAAACAATAAGACCTTAAACTGAACTCTAAATTTGACTGGCAACCAAGGAGTAAGGAGTAATGTAAGGAGGCCAGGACAGGTGAAATAGACTCCCATTTCTTGGTCCCAGTCAAAAATTGAGCTGCTGCATTTTGGAGGAGTTGTTGACATGACAGAGCCGACTGGTTGATGCCCAGGTAGAGGCAGTTATAATAATCCAGACGTGATGTCATAAATGCGTGGATGACTATTTCCAAGTCCTTAGGAGTCAAGATGGATTTTAGCTTGGCAATTCTTCTAAGCTGATAAAAGCTATCACTGACCACTGAGTTAGTCTGTTTATCAAATTTAAGTGCAGAATCAAAAATAACACCTAGATTTTTGGCATGGTTGTGTACATTTACAGATAACGATCTGCTATTGTTTGAATATGTTCTGGATGACCAAAAACAATGGCTCCTGTTTTAACCTCATTTAATTTTAAGAAATTATTTGATAGCCAAACTTTTATATCCTGTAGACAGTCACGTATTACATGTATGGGGCAATTATCAGCTTGTTTCAGAGGAAGATACAATTGCATGTCATCCGTGTAACAGTGATACGAGATCTTATGTTTGCGGAAAATAGTCTGAAGGGGAAGCATGTAAAGAGGAAACAGGATGGGACCCAGGACAGAGCCTTGAGGTACTCCACAGGTAATTTTGGCTGATGAGGAAGAAAGATGGCCAAGCCTTACTGAAAATGATCTGTTTGTAAGATAGGAGGTGAACCACTGTAAAACTTTACCCCGAATACCAACCACAGACTCAAGGCGATCCAAAAGGATATTATGATCAACTGTGTCAAATGCAGCACTGATCTAGAAGTATTAGCACTGCACACTTTCCAGAATCCACGGTTAACAAAATATCATTTGTTACTTTAAGTAGGGCGGACTCTGTACTGTGATGTGCTCTAAAACCAGACTGAAACACATCTAAAATATTATTTTAGCTAAAAATGCAGAAAGCTGCAAGAAAATAATCTTTCCTAAGAAAGTTTAGAGAACTGGATGACTGTAGATGGGGAAATGTAACTCCGGCTGTTGAATCGTAAAGTCAGAAATTGAGCCCCAAGGCATGAATCCAAGGACACAACCTGGCTGGTGGAAGTGGTGGAATTGTAATGGGAATGTTTTTGTAATACCAGTCAATGTTGCTTGACTGTGACAGACTGTTTAAGGTTGGGCATTGCTACAGTTGGCTTCATGGCTACAATTTAAATTTAATTATGCAACAAAACAAAAATAGTCTAAAAGTCCTTTGTAACAATGAGTTCTAGGTTCTTTGGTGGACTTCCCAGTCACCTGCCCTGAATCATGCAGAATGTGATTCAGTCATACCAGTGGGACATACTCCATGTCAGTGTCACTGCAGTGCTGAGGATGATCCATACACAAATAACACCTGCCCTGTGCTGGTCCTGTGGGGTGTTGATAATTGAAGAACAGGGTGAACAGAGTACACAGAGAAAGAGATGGACGACAGTCTGTAAGTGTAGAACTACGAAGCGCACCTGTATGATCAGTGGAGACACTGTTGAGTATTTGTTGCATTATAAATCTTCAGTATTTATGCTAGCATATTCAACTAAACAACAACTTACCCTGAACAGTCTTCAACAGGAAAAACATCCTCCTCAAATTCTCTCCGAGTTATTTCCTTTAGAGTTCTGATTATTCCTTTTAGAGTTCTGAATATTTCCTTTAGAATTCTGATTATTCTTCTCAGTGGTTTTTTGGCATGCAGATGTAGAGTTTTCCCTTTTTGAGTCTTGGTACAGATTCTCGGTAAGAGTGTCACTGACATAACTCCTGAGAGAGGTGATCTTTATTAAACCTGTCATATGCACAGAAAAATCTAATTGATACCTCACCAGCTAGCTTCCATTAATGCAATACAGACAACCCTGATGTCTATTTATCTCCTGTTACTAACAATACATCTCATCCCTGATAGTTTGTCCTTCATTGTAAAATATTAATTGTGCAAATGGATTTTTTTATAAAAAAAAAAAAACATTTATATACACATGTTGAACAGCCTGTATTCTGGATTGAGTGTACTTGGTGGAACCCAGTCTGTCTCTAAAAGGTTCTTAAAACAACTAGTTCCTAAAATAAGTTTCATTTCAATGATGAACCTTTAAAACTTTTTTTTCGTGTTTTAAATCATTTTAAAGACTCCTCAAAGCTTTTACATTTGAAGAAATGTTCTTCAAATGGTTTTCAAATCAGATTAAATTTTTAAAAAAAGGTTACAGGAGGCACTTTTAAGGCATCTGCTGGTGCAACAATCTGAGGAACTCCTAAAGGATCTTCCAGGAGCCTTTTGTTTTGAGAGTGTAGTAGATGGAAATGTAATTTTCCTATGAGGGCCAATCTTTTTTTCTTATTTGCACAGGTGCCTGTAGGGCTGGTTATGAAACTGCCATCGTCGTGTTTCTCCTTCATCTCCCTTGGCTTGATCATTAGCATGCTTGACCTGTATTTCTGGAAAGCTGCTTTGTGATAAGTATAAAACGTATTATTTAACTGTTCCTGCTGTACAGGTTCTAACACTCCCTCCTCCACCCGTCTTTCCTCGCAACCATCCTCACATGGATTTTCTGTCGACTTACTGCGGGGAGATCGAAGGCTAATTAAGATCGTTAATGAAGATTTAATTTTCCACTTCAAACGTACCACTGAGCACACGGAAAGATGTACGAGATGGGGGGCTGAGAACAGAGAGGAGGAAAGATGAAAAGAACCTTCATTCCTTACGTTAACGATCTCTGAGGAGCATGAGTTTAGTGATTTGGCATGTCTGTCTTAACTGTGCCGTTGTTTAGCTTTTGCTTTGACTGGTTCTGACCGGGACATGCTGCTGATTGCTTAAGAGCTGCACACACAAAGATGGATGCACGCAATCTTCAGCACACATGAGGTAGCCGAGAGGAGCCTGTGTGTCAGCACAAGGATCAAAGAGAATGAGGTATATCTGCTTCCTACTGCTCACACTTACCTACAGGCCTGTTTGCTGTGATGTAACCGCAGTAGGCCTGAACCCTGCAGGGCCGAGCGGCCTGCTGTTCTCTCTCTGTCTCGCTTCAGCAATTATTCAGGAGCCTAATTACTGGGCTAGGTGAGTATCTTCACCTGCTGTCTCAGTGCAAGCTCAACAGAAAGGGCACAAATAGGTACAACAACTTCTGTACAAGATCAAATGCACACGTGTGGCTTGTCTGGTCCATTACATCACCTGGAAAAATGACAACAGTCTATAGTACCATAACCTGGATCTAGTACCAGCCCAGCTTTGGAGCAGGTAAACAAAACTATTTGCATGCTCAATGCCAGGTGTTGGCTAGAGCCCAGCGTGGAGCTGCAGAAGAGTGGAACTATATTATCTGCTCCATCCAGTGCTTTTGGGATGAGATGGTGCCACTCTTATGGCTGAATGAAATCAAATCCCCCCAGCAATGCTCCAAAATCTATTAACAATCCTTCTCCGGACAGTAGAGAGTTACCTCAACAAAGCATAAACTAGCCCTGATCTCAGAAGATGCTCATGAATAAGCTGGTGTCCCAGTACTTTTGTCCATATGGTCCATATGTGGCATCACTTTTGATAAAAAGGAAGATATAATTGACTTGCAAAATTGCACACCATGCAAAGCGTCCTCCGTGAATGCCAATTAACGTCTGGGCCCTGGTGAATGATTCCCTGAATGAGCTGGAACTATTAACAGCATCCCTCCCCTCCCATCACTAACGTTGAATCCATTTGCGACATCATGTCTATTTAAATCGTGCATCCTTTTGTGGAGAAGTCACCTTATTTGCTTCTATAACCAGGAACCGAGGAAATAATTACCAAAATGAGCCTTAATACCCCAGCCGGATGGGTAGCCGTGGAGAAGTTCTCATGCAGAGTCTTCGTAAATTTGCGTAAGAAGCCGCACCTCAATCCATTACACAAGCTAAAGATACAGCACGTAGTTATCTGTCTTTCCAAGTTACTCCCAAATCTTTCCTTCCCTCTCCATGTCCTGAAGCAATCTGTCTCTCTCACACACCTCACAGTCAAGCTCTCTGAGCCTATTTAATTAAAGCAAGTTTGATCTAACGAGACTGTCACAGAGGCAGATGAATAATGAATTACTTTCAATCTGAAAGAGTGCAAGCAGGACCTGTTTATATATGAACAAGTAGGCACCTACACACGCATATGGATGAGGACACAAGCATAGACTGGATAACAAGTCTGCTGAGTGGAAATGTTTTACATGTATATGACCTGCATGTAGCAGTAATTTAACTGGTCAGTGATAATCAATTTGTAAACATTATTATTATTATTATTATTATTATTATTATTATTATTATTATTATTATTATTAAGTAGTAGTAGTAGTAGTAGTAGTATCACAATTATTATTATTATTATTATTATTATTATTATTATTATTATTACTACTATTATTATTAATAATAGGGAATAATTACATTGTTAAAGGAACGGTGACCCATTCTATTTACATGTTTTAGATGTGTTCAAACAGCCAGGGCAGGTTTCGGAGATTGAAGTTAGCTTTTGGTTTGATAAAAACAAACATTTAAATTACATTTTTAGCAAACATGAAATAGAGGTGATGGTGGAAGAAATAACCAACATGAAAAACAACCTTCTGGGTTAAATATGATATTTGTGGAGTGACAGTGGAGAGTAAGAGACGAGGCTGGACAGGACTAGCAGAGCTAATGTCTGTAGTTAGCCAGTCTGACAGATACTGAAGCAGTAAAACTGATTTACACTCTTTTATTAAGAAGAAGGGAGCTGAGAGACTTTAACAAGTCCAGATGAGGTGTTTCTAATGTCCACATAGATGTTTTATGGAAAAATCCTTTGAGAATGCAGTCAAAGGCGGAGTTACTCTGAGGTTGTGTTAGCAGCTAGGCTAGGCTAATTAGCCAGTTAGCTAACATGGTTGTATTTTGACTTCTTACACACAAATATTACTTTCATTGTCATAGAGAGGATCAGTAGATTCTCCTCTTTCCAAAACCCAGAAAACTTTGATTAAAACTAAGATTAAAGCCATACTTTACTTCTATTTAGTGTTTTAAAGACTTTCATGTTAAAAGCTTTTAAACTTATCATTTCTAATAACTAAACAGAAAAATGTAGATGTTTGCACTTACAGCCAGATAAGTGTGAGGCTCTCGTAAGGTTAATAAAACATTTAACATATTTTCTTCAAGAATACGACTTCTTCTTAGGATTATTCTTTAAAAAAAAGTAACTAAGAAGAAAAAAAATATTCTTAAGTAATTTTTGGAGAAATTTTTTCTTAAGAATGAAGTGAAGATAGAAACACACTTTAATAAGATTTTGACACACATTCACAGCCAGATGACTGGGTCGGACCATCTCCAAAATGGAAAAGTTTGGGGATGGGTGTGGCCACAGTGACCAGGTGGTTAGCTCAGCACAATGTCAATACACAAAGATGTGTAAATGAAAGCACTATCTGAGCAACATAAGTCGTGCTTTTATTAACACATCTTTCATCAGTCACTAGCACCATGAACCTTAAATAAATCTAAGCCCTGTAGGGACTTTGGCAGGCAGTCGTAGCTTTTTTCAGGTCAAAATAAGATTTCATATAGTCCATACAGGTCCAGAGTGCTCAGCAGTGTGTCAGCTCAGGCTTGTCAGGCTGAGCTCAGACCTTTCAGACAAACTGAGCCCTTTTAAAGCTTGGCCTGGAGCTTCACACTGAATTACTGTCAGGTGTGCATGGTTAGAGGTGTGGCTCCAGGTCTGTTGTCACCACCTCCTCACTGTTACAGTACATACAGTGGATATAAAAAGTATTCACACGCTGTCAATCTGCCAGGTGTCTGAGATGAAGATTCACCATGTGTATACATTGATATCTTTAGTTTACAGTGTTAAACAGTGTTTATTGAGGATGTTTATTGACTGATATCTTTAGTTTACAGTGTTAAACAGTGTTTATTGAGGATATTTATT
>BRDA01030011.1:0-16028 GCA_036984385.1 Crenuchus spilurus | reverse complement strand
ATGTGTGATGGAGTATTAGAGGATCTGGTAACCCTGTATTAGTGAGACTGATGTTAGTAAAACAGATGTGTTAGTAGCTGATGTGTGATGGTGTTTAGCTCAGGAGGACAGTAAACAGGTGCTTAACTGTACGTGATCAGGTGAAGAAGGTGAATAAATGCCAGCTGGCTGTTTTTACAGTGACGTGAGTAAACGAGAGAAGCCAACACTGCCTCACACACCATACGCATGCGTACAAGCAAAAAGTCATGAAATCTGGTCTGACCGTCACATGTCCACAGATCAGATACGGATCTGATCTAGAACCACATCTGAAAGTGACTCAAAACTGGTTTGAAAAGATGGGATTTGATGTCCACACAGCCTGAAAACATCAGATCTGAACCACATTAAGGCAAAAGGTCAGATCTGAGTCACTTCAGCCTGGTAATGTGAACGTAGCCTTAGCTCATGCCGCCCTGGGCAGCTGGATGTAATGAGCAGATTGTAAAATAAACAACATAAAATGTTCTTTATAGCAAACTACATTTTGGTGTGGCTTCAACTCACTTGTATTGATGACATGATACCGGAGTTGTGGTACAATAAATTGTGATGCTTTAAGTCTAATTTTAGGAAAACTGTCAGCAGTGTTGTTTTTGTTGTAGAGGATGGAAGAGTCTAATTGGTGAAGGTAACACTGCCATCTAGTGGTGGGAGGTTTAACACAACACAAAAAGAATCGCCAATCTATACATTAAAAGTCCCCAAATCTCTGTTTTTGATAACTAGTATCAGAACATAATATTGCAATACTCGAGTGTGTATCAAGTGGATATTTTCATACTTGTTTTAATGTCAGGCTTAGACTAAGCTAAGTTAAATTTGCTGATCACGTTCATTCATTCAAGCTGTAAAGAGCTCAGACTTTGAGGTTTTGGCCGCTCGGCAGCCCGGCAGCTATGACGGATTGGCGAACGAGAGCCAAACGCATTCATCAGTGGTTCATTTGACACTGATTACTCACACAGGGCTGTCCAGCGCACTCGCCTGCTTAAAAAATGAGCGGTCCAAGAGGTCAAAAGCTGCCTCCTATTGCCAACCCACATAATCACATCTGACAGTCCGCTTCCCAGCAGGCCTAGAAGAGCTCAACCCATCAGAGAAGAGCATGAGAGGCTGGAACAGATCGGTATTCACACTTTAAATCACTCCTTTCTGCCATCCACACCTGAAACGAGCCTTTATTGATGTTGAGAGACCTGGACACACATCAACTATAAATCTGTGAGCATCTCTGACAGTAAATTCTGAAAATGCAAATGCTATTTCTGCATCTCAGAAGTCGGTTCACAGCCCTAAAATAAAGCGTATGATGTGAAGATGGCTGCCAGGTCCATAAGAGCTGTCCATCACAGTGAATGCTGTGCATGATCCTTCTGCCAAACAAAGCAAACAATTAACATAATTATCACGGTCTGACTTGAGCTGCCAGCAACCGACGTGAAATAACCTTTTTCTAATCCAAATCTAAGCCATCAGTCTGGGAAAATTACAGTCAGAGTGTTTTCCAAATCTCATATCACAACCCCTTTACTCCATTACCCAAAACACATCGAGATGACTTGTGGAGAACACACCAAAGATTGTCGCTGAGATTACAGTAATGAATCATTTCCAGGGAGAAAGTGGATAGCAAGTGTCTTCCTGTGTTGCAGCTGTCGTAAGTTCTGTGCCGGTGCCTGGATTCAGTGATGTTTCTCAGAGCATAAGTGGAGCAGATTGAGTTGGTGTCTGAATCGGATATCAGTAGCAAGTTGCATGTGTATCATCACATTTTCTGAGAAAATGACAGAACCTCAGATGATCTCCCTATTGAAGCTGAGGGAGATCCCATTTTGAGGGCACATGGATTACAAAGGTTATCATGAACCATATAAAAAGGCATGCATATGTATTTCTGTTCATTTATTTTCTTAATTACATGCTAATAATAATAATAATAATAATAATTATTATTATTATTATATTTATTCATTCATTCATTCATTATCACACCCGCTTAATCCTTATCAGGGTCGCGGTTAGTCCCCTACCCCCTCACTGGGCGCAGGGCAGGGCATTACACTATTCAACTAAGCCCAGGACAGGGCGCCAATCCATCGCTGGGTGAACACAAACGCGCACACATACACATACATGGACAATTTAGAGTAGCCAATTCACCTGACCTCCATGTTTTTGGACTGTGGGAGGAAACCGGAGACCCCGGAGGAAACCCACGCAGACACGGGGAGAACATGGAAAATCCACTCAGATGTGGACTTGAACCCAAGACCTAAGTGCTGAGAGGCGGACGTGCTAACCACTAAGCCATCGTGCCGCCCCATTATTATTATATATTTTTATTCATCATCATCATCATCATCATCATCATCATCATCATCATCATCATAGTAAATTATTAATAATGATGATAATTAATCATGATAGTTTGCACAAAATAAGACTTGGCATTTTAAATCCAGCATAAATATCTCTCCTTTTGAGAATGTGTCCTTGATGCATGAATGAAATCCTTGATTTAAGTACCTTTTGCAAAGTAAAATGTCAAAAAATCTCACTGGCACTTGTTTAAAGCATTTATTGAGAATTATGAAATAAAATACTTTAAACGCCCTTATAACAATCTTACATTATCAACCAATATTTAGACTAGATTTTAGATGGTTTCACTATACAAGTGTATAAAAAAATCATTTACGCTGCCACATCAAAAAATTTGACTGTTGTGAAAAAAGTTAATTTTGTTTATAATTTAGTACAAAAAGATAAACCATCATATATTCTATTCATTACAGATAAAGTGACATTTCAACCTTTTTTGCTTTTACTGTCTATAGTGTGCCTTTAATCCTTAAGTTTTTAGAAATTTTTTGAATATTTTAGAGTTTTTAACTCTTTTTGAACTTAATGAGTAAATTCCTATTTAAGCATCATAAACATTAAGGCAAAAAAGACTGAATTGTCACATGTATTGAATATAAAACACATTAGTTTCCTTTTTTAGAATAACATTATGAACATGTGAACTGCTCCACAATGTCCTCGTTTTTGGAGATGCTCTAGAGTTACAAAGTTGGCATTTTCAACATTACAAAGCTAAACTAACAAATAAAAACAATTAACATAAAGTATAAAAAACCTTTTCACAGTAAATACTAATTAAATGCTGTGAATAAACAGCGTGTTTCATACTACATTCAGCAAAATGTCATTAAAGTTTTAGATTTCAGTGCATGACTATGGACATTTAATTTTTATGTGATATTTAACTTGTTTTTCTGTCTGAAATGGTCTCTCATTTCCAGACATAAGTTCCAAATGGTCCTACTTTTTCCCCACCATTGAGTTGGATCAGAACTTGCTGTGGTGCTTCAGCGACAGATGAAGTGGTAAAAATTGGGATCAAAAGGTGAAGCAAGCCTGAACAGTGGCTGACAAAAGAGGCTGATGAGCATATTAATCAACATAACAGTCACATCTGTCCACTGCCGTCTGGACACCCTTCAACTGGGGTGTAACATGACGCTTAGAGTACACTGCGGGTCAGCAGCGCCAATATTTGTAAAGAGGAAGAATCCCCCAGTGGAATATCCTCTGTCACTGTTTCTGCATCCTCTTTGCTCCTCATTAGGCCACCGGAGATTTCCCACATCATTGAAATGTCAGCGTCCATCTCCAATCTGCTGTCCCCACGGCTATGACACCTAGGGTGGCTCAGTGTCCACCACTGAGCTTGCTCTGCCCTTTAGCACTACAGGGATGCAATCAATTAACCTGCAGGCGGAAGACAGAAGGCTCCTGTTCTGTTCTTTCCACAGTCCACTGCTTTTAACAAGCTGGTAGCGTTATGCTTGAGGCACTATTATCAACGAGGATCAGCAGACACCACCAACCCAAGCCAGTCTTTTTGTTATAATCTAGAAACATGGTGTAGAGAACCAGCCAGTATAAAGATACAGTAGCTCATCAGTTCAGTGGTACATATGGACTCTATTAGCCTTACCCTGAACTCTAAAAGTTCTGCTATTGACCTGTACATTAGAAGAGGTTCAATCACAATCATATTCACTCAATTTTCCACTTCTGATGTGGTCGTTCAGCAGAACGTTTGCACCTTTAAATTAAAACTGAGAGCCAAAAACTCAAGTCACCCAAAAAGTCGTTTTAGTAAAAATGCCCACTCAAACCTCATCCAGATCTTAATGAAGGTCTCACAAACTAGTAAATGTGGTTTACGACACAGTATTACTTACTCCGAGCTACAAAATGTAATAAACACTTGTGTAGCTGAATGATGTGTGCGCCATCTTGGACAAATGACTCTAGTATCAGTTTTAGTGGTGATGGTCATCATGAATGTGGAGAAATATATTGTCTTCTACCAGCCCTGCAACTGTCTGAAGTTTCTAGTGGGCTCTCTGTTACAGTGGGTGTTGTATCAGTGTCAAAGCTGATGTACACATTCAGTGATGTATCTAGGATTCCCAGAAGGCATAGAGAGAGATTTTCTGGCAAAGTCGCTCCTAACTCTAGAAACACACTGTGATGGTTTATCTATTCCAAATGGTTCTGGTAGCTGGGGGCAACATCAGTCTCCAAACATTGTGTGCTGGTTTGCAGGGATGTTAAGTTTTTTCTGGTTTGATGGATGTATCAGAGGTGGTACCTAATCAGCAGTGATGTGTATATAAACTCCATAAATTCTGTCCAGTTTGTGAAATCCTAACCAATTAGAGAACTCTATCTTCCATCCATCCGTCTGTCCATCCATCCACATCTGCAAAGTAGAGCAGATCTCCTTCTAGCTTGGAGGATTCCAAGGTGTTCCCAGGCCTACTGAGAGATAAATTCTCTCATATATAGTGTTTCCCGGGTCTCCTCCCATTTGGATATGCCCAGAACACCTCACCAGTGTGCTCTTTCATATAATAATAATAATATTTCTAAAAGACAATTGCCGGTTCAAGGAAGGACATAAATAGTAAACATTTCAGAAGATGTTAGTCATGACAGCCCACAACTATAACAAATTAGCACAAATCCCTGAAGCATACCCTAAAACCATTGAAGATTCAAGATTTTACCCTTTTTATTTTCATCAAAATGTGTAAAAAATGATGAATCACAGCAAGTTAACTTAGAAATAGTTTGCAAAGTCAAACCAACAGAGAAGCAGGTTTCCCAGATCACTTGGAAAGTTCAATAGAGCAGAAATAAGGAACGTTGGACAATACCTGCTTGATCATTCTAACTTTCACTGCGGTTTGAAAATGTTCATTCAACTCTTCATATATAGTGACAAATAATAGACAAAAAATAATGGAAATAGCTACTAAAGATAGATGAACCTTGCTTAGACAGAGGCCATCAGAGAGTCAATAAGTCTTGGGACAGGACAGCATGGTCATATAGATCCAGTATTGAAATCCAGCCAAGCTGTCAATGTGGCGGTGCCCTCGCAAGTGCCTGGTTCTCCAAGCAGACGCCAACCGTCCCTCCATTAGCATCTTTTTGTTGGAGAAGAGGCAGCACTGGTGTACTGGAGAGAGGTCAAGGGGAAATCAAGTATTGAGCTGGCAATGTTGGAGAAGCAGTGAAGAGTGTACACAGTTTTGGGACAAAGAGCGAAGGCAAACACTAAGAAGAAAAATCGAGCCTTGGTATTGATTAAAGAACAGGAAGGTTCTGTTAAAAGTAGATCTTGCTTGTGTCAGGTTTCTGGCTAATCTGAAGTAAGGACAGAAAAGGTTATCCTTAACCAAAAATTGCATTAACCCTTTGGTGACCTTGCTGTGATGATGGTTATCCACGATGCCAAACATGGTGTCTATTGTGTGCTTTGAAGCCAGGTCATGTCTGTAGTTTCTATAGTACCTTCAAGGCTTTGATTCAATCTATTTTAGACATGCAAACTCTTGTGGAGTGAAGCATTAGAGGCCATTTGTGTTCTGTGACTTTACCGCGATGATTTGCTTTTATCTGTGCGCGCTATTCAATAGTAATTGGTTTCAAGGTGATGCTTTTAGTAAACGCATGCATGGAGAGATTTATTACATGAGTTTTTGCTTGGTGTTTATTTTCAAGATGCTTTTAGCATGTGCTGTTTTTATATGTCTCTGATGCGAAAGCAATAAGCTGAGTGGCTCAGCAACGCTGCTGTGACTTTTAGAGTATCCAATTATGACATTTATGACAACCTCAATCAGAGAGAGAGAGAGAGAGAGAGAGGAACAAACATGTCCTATTGTACACTCCATTAGATTACAGCCAGAGTCTGGTGGCCCATTCATTGGCACATAATTAAAAATATGGTTAGTTTTTATTGCCTTGTCATCAAAGCTTCATAAATCTGGACGGCTGGATAAGCTAAATTTAAAACAGAGACAAACCACAAAGGGGTTTATTCAGTTCCACTTCACCCTCCAATTTGAAACCGAGTCTGTTAAGCCAGCATCTCTGGTTTTAATCTCGAGACTTGGACAAGACTCCAAAAAAATAAATTTGACCGTTACAGGAAGAGGAGGCAGAGAAAATGAAGAACAAAGAGAAAATCTGACCCATTTGAGTAACTCGTAGCCATGAAATAATTATTAAAATATGTCAAGATATGTGCAAGTATAAAATATGAACTTAAGATTCCAAGAAGCAAAACTTAAAGCAGTAGTTCTGCAGTGGGACTTGATCAGCCAAGATATGTTTAGTGTCCTAAAACTTAGCGTCTTAGCACAGTCAGAAAACAAGGTACAGCATTGGCATATTGTTTAACAATTTGACAAACTGTATCATCATACTGAACAAAAAAATCTAATCACATACTCAATTACGAATTTTTTAATCCCGTTTCTGCCCCAATAAAGTGATGAAGTCTTTAAACCCCTCTAGCCCACACCTCACAGTAGACATGGTGCCAGTAGGTTCATGTGCATCTGCTCTATTACGTTCTATTGTCAATACTTTTCTACTGAACTAGACAAGCTGTGTGAGCATCTCCGTCAGGTCATTAGAAGAACTGTCCACAAACTGACGTAACTGGAAAAAATCTAACCAAACTATGTTTTAATGGACAAACGCTCTTACCTTGGTGGACCCACAATTTCTGGCCCTTTTGTTCTGGTACGGATATCAGAGGGGATCTGGGATGTTCTACGTAAAGTGAGTGACGGGGAGGGGAATCAGTTTTGGCAGAGATCAGTGCCGTGAAAAATCAGTTTCAGCCTGATTTGAATTAATTGTGCCTGGTCATGAGGACATGCCAAAAAGAGAAACTCCACAGATGCTTCTCCAACTGCATGTTCTCCTTTTATCTTCTGTTACAGCTGATTCTTATACTCATACTTTAAGCATGACATCTCAAGACAGAGTATTGGTCAATAATGAGAACCTCATACCTGGTATTTCATCTTGCCGCCCATTTATTCAGACGATTGGACACCCTTGGTCAAATTAAATCTACAAATCTAGATTTTCTAAGTGAAATTAAGTTAATTCATCAACACTGTCTTTCTTTAATGCACATAAATTGTGGGATATGCAAACATTCTATGTTAAATCCAACAAATAGAAATTCATGAAAATGTTAAAAAAAAAATCTTTATTGACCATATGAACTGAAAGTGTCCAAAATTGTATCTTCATAACAATATCCAGCCATATATATATATATATATATATATATATATATATATATATATATATATATATAGTCTACAGCCTCTAAACATTTTTTAAAGTATTTGGGAATGATGAATGTATGTTAACGTATGTAGCATGTGCAGCTGCTTTAAATAAAAAAAAAGTAAACTACTGTTTTATGAGCAGTTCAGCTGTAAGTAGAATGAGTGCAAATGTTACAACTGAGCCCAAAGATTGACAATAACACTTAGGTTCTGTACTGTTTACAACCTAAATGCATCAAAATTGGAGTCCAAGTACATGTGACTACAACAAATGGCAAAGATAAATAGCAGATATCAGCACAGTAAATCTGAGTTATGCTTTATTTACATGACATCTACAGTATGTTTCTGACAAATCTGAGAATAATAGTTAGGCTTTTCTGAATGTATATAGGACACATGCTTTATGGTTCTTTTGGAGTCTTGGCTATAACAGTGTGTTAAACTAACCCCACCACGTGGAGGCTGCATTTTAGCCCAGGTAGCTCGTGATTCTTTAAAACTACATTACATCCACCAATAGAGACTAAAATACTATGAGTTACTTCTTTGTCTTACATGCACATCTCACTGTTGAAAACACTGAAAAGTGTAACTTTTATGGTATAAAAAACATCAGGGCCATTCTTGATATTTCTAAACACTGTCAAATTTCATACATGACCAAAGAGCATGAGCAAAAGCATTCACTAGAATTTGTTTTACTACATAAAATTGAGATTTTACCCCATGTTAGTTTGTGCTGCATTTCTCTTTACTACATATATAGATTTGTATCCAATTAATTCTGTTTGTAAGCATGGGGAGTAACAGTAGGACCAATTCTCATTTATGATATTTGAATCTTTACTGTGATGTCAGTGGTGCATGTAGTTGAGTAATCTGTGAGGCCCATCAGCAACACCCTCTGACGTGAGTTTGATAACATTTGAAACATTTGCACGAATTAGCATGGGGAGAAATTGCGGATGGTCCGACCGCTGGCAGGTTTGTTTTGCAGAAGCGTGCCCTTGTAATTGCTTTCCTTATTGCCTCTCGGCAGTGGGAAGGAGCAAACATGAAATATTACCCGGGATAGTAATGAATCTCTGCCTAATTCAAACTTATGACAGTTTCAGAGATGGTGGTTTGGAGGGTGGGTGGGAAGATGGCTGCTGGCAGGCTGTTAAGTTGCTGTAATTCGGTGGCTCCTGACCTACAGGTATACATAATGAGATTCAAAGCTGACGGCACCCTCCACCATAATAAACAATTGTCTGAACTTGGCTGCTCACGCTGTGGACACTATTAGCGTTCTGAAATGACGGCCAGTTGAGTTGAAAAACTAATTAGTCCAGCGTAATTGCTTTAGTCGGCTTGATTCCGTAGCGTGAATAATGGCCATGGCCAATGCAAACAAATATGAAGTACATTTTTTCCCCTCTTCTGAGATGTACAGTATACACAAAGCAGTGTTTATCATTGTGCTATCAGTTGCATGGAAGTGGACTAGCTATGGTTAAGCTTTAGCACACCAACTAACTAGCACACCAACTCTTTCCATTGAACCTTCAGTGCCTTCATTTCTGGTTCTCTTGTGTATTACATTTCTTCAGATCCATGTATTATTCTACAGGTACTTTTGTGGGTACTGTTTGCAGTCCACACTTGACTTCTTTAGTTTACAACTGGAGCTGTGAGGCTAACAATGCTAACAAATACTGGACTTCAATAGTTACCTAATTTAGCCCAGTAATTTTTGCAAAAATACATCACTCAATTTTCTCAAACCTCATCCCAGATCATCATATTTCTCTTAATGAAGACTAGTGGATGTGGTTTAAGATACAGTATGACTTGGTGTGAGCTATAAAAATGAACCTCAGTTACAGACACATCGGTTTGTTATTATTTTTTTAAAGCTGTGGGTTGAGAGATGTTTTGTTGATGTAGTTTTTCCCAAATCTGGGCTATTAAGGTGACTATTGAATTCTAGTGTTTGTTAGCAATGTTAGCCTCACAGCTACAGTTGTAAACTACGAAGCAAAATTTGAACCCTTAACCTGGCTTGGCTGGATTGTGGGAAATTGTGTAAATATGATTCAATTAAAGTCTTTAAATTCCTCACATACTTGCACTGTTAAACATTTGGTTCTTGCTTTGAATGTATGGCTCTAATGGACATCTTCAATTGATGTAGCACGTCCACATTATGCGGAATAATGTTTACATGGTAAAAAGTTGCTTCAAACTCTCAAATATCATTTACAAAATAATTTGATGCTTATTGAGGGAATCAATGGCATTTCTCCAAAAATATCCTTTTGGAACCACTGGTTTTAAGTTGTAATTTATGTTTAAAAGGACAAAATAATCACAACAAGATGAGGGGCACCCTGCATACTGCAGTTCCAGTGCTGGTCAATGCCAGATGTAGTAAGACTGCAGTTTTATAGGGAAGTGCTGGAGAAGTTGAGTTTGGTAGTTACGTCTACTTCAGGCATTACACATCTGAAGCAGCAACAACTTGAGTATAGCTTAAGGCTACTCTTCCCACCCACTCTTCAAATGTCATTGTCCATTATATTGAGTGGTGGTGACTGAGAGGTGAAGGGGATTTGAGCGAAATGGGCACTCCAAAAGCGTCCAGTCAGCAGCGAGTAGATATTGGATACTTGGAGAATATCACATTCCTTGTGTTAGCCTCAGCATTAATGTGGTCAGTTTGGGTGGTCTGCAGGTCACTGGAGCCCCATCCTTCTGTAAAAGCCATCTGACTCCGTGGTGTCTGAACAGCCCTTAGATGGTCTAGGTGGGATGTCTTTTTGGGATTGGAGCTTTTACAGGAGAGACTCTGTTTCCCATTTCCCAGCAATAGAACCCTCAGTGGACAGAATTCCACCTGAAGAAGAGCAGCATCACATTATAAATGTCATGTTTCATGGCCCAGTGATGAGAAGTCCACATATGGTTCTGAAACACAGCATCTTTATTTTCAGTGCTTTAAGGAAATGGAGTCAATCCTTAAACATCAAACTTGTGGATTTTTGGTATCAGACTCTACTTACTCATTGAGGTATGACAGATTTCTCAGACTAAATAATTCACCATCCTACTCTTTAGAACCGAGATCCATCTGGCTCTTTATAGTCCAATAATCTTTGCATGCGAGGTAAACAAAAGAACGGCTGTAAATCTTTGGTGCTCGTTGGAGAGACGTGAGTATTATCAATGTCAAACATAATTAAAGCCAGCATTTCGAATTGTGCGTGGAACGCCCCGAGAGAATATTCGCCTGCTTCCTGACATTTGAGGATGAAAAATCAGATCTGTTGACAAAGCTTTTAATCGACAGTGAAATCCAAACCTCAAAAGCTTGCTGCAGGGGGTCGGACTGGCCCGAGCAGCGTTCAATACTTTCCAGCCCAGCAAAATGCTCTGGCTGGCAGAAACCCAGCACTGGCGGAGTCGACTAAGCTGCAGTTCGCTTTGCTTTTCTCTTTTCATTAACCTCTTTGAAGCAAACTCTGACCATCAGAACCCGGTTGAAATACTCTCCGTGTTGTTGCATCGCGTAGACACTTTTTCAGTCATACCCAGGTGAGCTTGTGATGTATTTGAAGCCCTCTCAGACCTGAGCTGTGTTTTTCAGGTCACTCTCTCAGTTCCTGAAACATATGCAGGTATATCTGAATGGGTTTGTTTTGGGAGATCATGAAAACAATGCATAACAGGCTGTTTTTGCAGTTTAATTTCCATTTTACTAGATTGGACAATGACTCTCGAGCTTGGAGAGTGAAAGTGAAAGTGACACGTTGACCAATGTGCTGCACACAGAGGAATTTGACCTCCATATTTAACCCATTCGTGCAGTGAAACCTTCTTGTTCCAAGGTTGGTCCCTCACCACAAGCCCACGACTGACCCAAAGGAGTTCTGAGCAGTACTGGACCCACCTTGATGAAAAGAGACGGACTGAGAGATGGACTGAAGAATGGAGAAAGAGTGGTAAAAGATTAAAAAGGCAGAGATGGGAATTAATGGGGGCAGCCATGGCCTAGTGGTAAGGATCTGGTCTTGTGACCAGAAGGTCGCTGGTTCGATCCCCAGACAGGACATGACTGAAGTGCTCTTGAGCAAGGCGCCTAACCCCCTAACTGCTCCCCGGGCGACGGTGGATAAGGGCTGCCCACCGCTTCGGGCACAAATTCTCACAGCCTAGTGTGTTCACTAAGGCTGCGAATCTTTGGGAAACGAACTAATTGATCCAGAATCGATTCTTGGCGTCACAAAAAAATTTTCTTCCGATTCTTTCAAATCGAAACGAAATACATTACCGTTGCAATCTCTGCAAATCACATGAGTCACGTCAAGCCCTTTCTTACCCGGGCCGGGTTGATGGTAAAATCCAAAGTGTTTCCAAATGGTTGCTTTCAAAGACCGCGGCTTGGCTTGCATGCCTGTACGCTGCTTCCTTGTTTTGCCTAGCACTACGGTGGCTGAGAAGGCACATCCACACCCACAAAAAAATAGATTTTTTGAAAACGAGAATTGATTTATATAACTTTAAATAACTTTAGTTATTTCATGAAATAGTTGTTTGAAGCCTTTATTGTTTACGCATTGAATCAAACTCACTGGGCATTGGGATTTTCATGATTATAGGCCCTTTAAATATCATCTAGCCTTTCATCAATAGTCAGTTTCGGACCACAGAGCAGCTAGATTACAGATTTTACACTGATGTGTAAAAATATACAAGGACCAGCACCACACATACTCCATTATTCTAGCATGTCAGTGTCAGTGCTGTGCTCATAATGGTGCACTTCTCAAATAATATTTGGATGACGATCTCTTAAATCAGAAATGCTGCCAATCTAGCATTGGCGGAGTAGACAAAGCTGGAGACAGCCTTGCTTTTCTCTTCTCATTAACCTTATTGAGGGAGGTCCCAGCTATCAGATCCAGCTGAATACATTCACTGCAAATCTTCTTCTTTTTGCATTACAGACGTTATTTGCTTTATTCCACTCGTACGCAGGTCGGCGTTGGTATATTTTGGCTCTCTCTGACCCGAGCTGCGTGTTTTTCAGGTCACTCTTTCAGAGTCCCACACTCTGGTGATGAAATATTAAGAAAGGTGTTATGTTTGGGGAGTAGAAGGTTGTGTTTGCGAATTTCTCTTTATGAATAATTGAAAAGCAAAGAGAGACTCCCGGGTCCATTTGTCTTATCCGCCAAATAAAAATGGTCCTCTCTATTCACTGTCCGTGCTCTTTGTGTGTTACTGCGGGTAAATGCAGGGTGTAGGCCTCTGTCGTTAAGGGAAATTATGTGAATTATTTTTGCCTTTTCAGAACCCTCTCTATATGTTCTGAGGTGAGAAGCGGAGGACAATGTGGACTACAAATAGCTTCCATTTTCACATAATGATAATTAGAGTCATACAAGCAGAGATAATGGTAGACAGGCTTATTACAGTAGCTTACAGAAACATACATCTCAACATACCATCTTTAGAGATGAATACTTTATAGAGAAGAGTTCTTATTACACAGTCATTATGTGTGTAATATACAGTGAGGAAAATAAGTATTTGAACACCCTGCAAATTTGCAAGTTCTCCCACTTAGAAATCATGGAGGGCTCTGAAATGTTCATCTTAGGTGCATGTCCACTGTGAGAGACATAATCTAAAAGAAAATATCCGGAAATCACAATGTATAATTTTTTAATAATTTATTTGTGTGTTACTGCTGCAAATAAGTATTTGAACACCTGCCAATCAGCAAACATTCTGGTCCTCAAAGACCTGTTAGTCCGCCTCTAAAAAGTCCACCTCCACTCCACTTATTATTCTAAATTAGAAGCACCTATTTGAGGTCGATAGCTGCATAAACACACCTGTCCACCCCACACAATCAGTAAGACTCCCAACTACTAACATGGATAGACCAAAGAGCTGTCCAAAGACACCAGAGACAAGATTGTAAACCTTCTCAAGGCTGAAAAGGGCTACGGGGCAATTGCCAAGCAGCTTGGTGAAAAGTGATCAACTGTTGGAGCAATTACTAGAAAATGGAAGAAGCTAAACATTAGTGTTGTAGTACTCGAGATCGGTCTTGGTCTCGAGATCGGTCTTGGTCTCGAGACCGCATTTTCAAGGTCTTGGACTCGTCTCGGACTCGAGCGCATTTTTACTCGGTCTTGTCACTATCTCGGCTTCATGTTTACTCTGCTTTGTCTCGGGACCATCTTTCTTGGTCTCGCCTCTGCACAACATTGTTGGAGCCCTGTTTGAGTGACTTTAGATACAACCAGGGGCGTCGCCAGACATATTTCACTGGGGCAAATGCCCCAGTATTGATCTGCAGTGCCCCAGTATAAATTTCACCAGTAAAAAAAATCACTTCAGAGTTTTAAGTCTACGTAGAATACACTACAAAATGCACACATAGCTACTTAATATAGTAATTCATTGCAATTCTATTCACTCGACACAATATCCACATGGCTACTTAATATGATAATTTATTCACGTGTAGAGAGGGAGAGAGAGCGTGAGAGAGCACTACGTGAATAAGTAACGTTAGCCCATAACAACTTGCTGAATACTTAATGTCATGTTATTTTTATCTTGATTGAGTTAAACATTATTACTCCTGTAGATGGACATCAGAAAGTGTTTTGCTCAGCAGGGATAAAGCAGCAGGGAGAAATGAGAGGTGAGCCCCTGGCTAGTCTACCTCAACCTGTGTCTATGACGTTAACGCTACGTTAGCTAACGTTATTCCTTGTAGCAAAACAGCTGAATGAACATTAGCAGTACAGACAGTGACTTTAGTTAGAAATGGCTAAAATAATAAGGATGGGAAACCCAAAGTGGTGACGGGAATATCCAGTGAGTTGAGTTAATGGTGGTATCATGCTGGTTGGGACTTCTGCGTCAATGATGAATATGAGAGAGCTTGTGTTGACTAGTTAGCCCAGGGATACTGCAGTGGTTCAAACTCAAATGGTGCACCTTCGTGTTTGTAAATGTGGGAACATTTGTCCTTAATCATCAAGTCGTGACCCAAATTTTTAAACCATTCAAACTTATTTCACAGATAAAATGCACAGTAATATGGACTGTCTTGTCAGTCGTTTTGCCTTTATAATTGGCTAAAATACTCTTGTCTCCAGAAAAATGACTAAAATATCTTTTTGCTTGTACCAGTAGTGATTTACAAGTCTAGAGTAAAGTTCACAAGTAGGCCAAATGCCTCAGTTCATTCTGGTGATTAATCAAAGATCCAGTCAACAACATAATCTGATTAGATTGTTTAGTTTAAAGCACTATTTATGCTTTCTTAAATGTAAATAAGTGCAGAAATCTTTTTTCACATACATTATCTGTGCCCTAGTACAGTCTTAAGTCTAGTGACGACCCTGGATACAACCAATGAATTAAGAGTATTTTTAATCACCCCCCCCCACACACACACACACACACACAAGCAACACTATTGGCTATAACGGTCTCGACACAAGACCGGCTACCAGTGCAGACTAGGCCGTCTTCTGTGCCAACATGTCCGCCACTTCATCGGTCATAAAGTTTGGATTTAATAATCACAACGAGTTTCTCTGCAAACGTAGTCCTGGAGTTTGCACACTGAATTGTTTTTTTGTGTGTTGTTGAAGCTTTGGTAGAAAAATACTTGAATATGTAATGACTATATGGATTTGTTTCTAATTATAGGGTGCTTGAAAACACCTGGCAATGTCTTGAAAGTGCTTGAAAAGTGCTTAAATTAAATTTTTGTTATGGTAACTTTTTGATTTTCTTATCTGTGCAGTTAACGTCTTGTTAGACAGCTTTTTTTAATATCTAATAAATTTGATATTTATTTGAATTTTCGTTGTTGTTGATTAGTTTTAGTATATTGGCTATTTAGTCCTGGCTTATTTTTTGTTTAGTACTGGTCTGGGCACAGTGTTGATGTTAGTTTATCTGTAAGGCCTCTTATTTGTTATTTTGGTCTCGACTCGGTCTCTGTGTCCATTGTTCTTGGTCTTGTCACGGTCTCGACCCCTAAATGACTCGGTCTTGGACTCGACTCCACAAAGTCTTGGTCTTGTCTCAGTCACGGTCCCCTGTGGTCTCGGGAAGGTCTTGGACTCGGACAGTGCGGTCTACAACACTACTAAACATGACTGTCAATCTCCCTCTGACTGGGGCTCCATGTAAGATCTCACCTCGTGGTGTATCAATGATCCTAAGAAAGGTGAGAAATCAGCCCAGAACTACACGGGAGGAGCTGGTCAATGACCTGAAGAGAGC
>BRDA01030007.1:17389-33965 GCA_036984385.1 Crenuchus spilurus | reverse complement strand
GCTTAGAGTCCAAACTACTCTTCAGTTCAGACACTGTTAGAACTAAACCATCACTAATACCTAGAAAGAAGGAAAGAGAAACAATTATACACAATGTAAGAGCTTTACAATGCATTACATTAAGTGTTTTAGACTAGTGCTGCTTAATGTAATTGTATGTAATTGTAATTGATGTAATGTAATTGATAAAGCTCAGAGTAAATCATGCTATGTCCTAAACCACATCAACCAGTCTGTAAGAACTTCTTTAAGATCTGGATAAGGATTGAATGGGTCAAGATATGTTTTAGTAATGTGTTTTTACAGAAATTACTGTGTTGTGTTCTAGCTTCACAGCTCCACATCAAAACTAAATAAGTACATTTGTAATCCAAGCATTCTTGACTGATTGACTATATCTGTGGTAAACGAGGGAAACAGTAAATTTGATTTTTGGCTGAGTTTGAAGTATGGGCGTTATCTCAGATTTGCTCTGAGGTGCTGTATTGTTCTCCATCCCTTTAATGGTCCTAATATGGCAGGTGCAGAGTGTGCGATAGGGCTCGGTCACACTTGGCCTGGAGGCTGCTCTGTTCTTTGTTCTCTTGTCCAAGACAGACAAGCATTTGAATTATTGATGCTCCTCCATCAGATCCTGATCTGAAGAGGTGCTTGCCTGGCAACCCTCGCATTACCATTTCAGAATGGGCAGTCAGAAGCTCGGCCCCCATTATTTCTGCACAAAGCCTTGGTTCTCCTTCTGGAAAGACGACCGTTCTCACTTGACCTTCATTTCACACTACACATACACTACACAGCCACAAGTATCCAGACACCTGCTGATCCAGTGTCTTCTTCAGTAACAGCCTCTACTCTTTTGAGAGACACTAGATTTTGAAACATTGCTGTGAGGATTTGATTGTATTCAGCCATGAGAGCATTAGTGAGATCAAGAACTGATGTTGGATGATTGCAAACTCAACTCTAACTGATCCCAAAGGTGGATGGAGCTCCATCACTTCAGAGAACAACCTTCCACTGGACCACAGGCCTAAGTGGTGGCTCCTGCTGTAATATTTTAAAGGGCTCTGATCTAGTATGAGCTATGTATAATAGTAACAAAGCATAGTAATACATAAATATACATTTTTAAATGTTCAGATGTTAAAAATACGTTGAATTATTGGCCAGCATATTTTCTCTGAGAGGGCTGATGTTCATCTGACTAATGCTGAGTTCACACTGGCAGCAACTTTTCAGTCCTTGTCACTGTAGTAGTTTTTTAACTAATTGCCGGTAGATACTTCTGAGTTGAAATCTCACATTTGGTGGCCATGATTTCACAGATGGCAAGTGTAATGGCTAGGGATGCACCCACATTTTTGGCTGAATACTGAACACGGTTCTTCATTTATGTAAATGATTATAAAATTAGTAACTAAACTATTTCCCAAAAAAATTTGTAGTTAGTCAGCAATGAATGTCTGTAGTTTAATAAGTTGGTTTGACATCATTAGGTTTAATAACATGAGTTTATTTGTATATAAAACAAAAACAATAATATATGAATATGTATGAAGATGCATGTATGTTACATTATTACTAATATTTAATAAAATAATGAAAATGTCTAAAATGAATGATGTAGGTCACATGGATGTTTTGTCTGCTAATGTGAGTGTCATTGGCTACAGACACTGAAACACTTCACATTTCTTCTGGTAATTGTAAGACGGTCCCTAACACTGCAGCCACTGGAGCACAAACACAAAGCTAAGTGGCTTCATCATAACAACAGTAAAGGTTGTGCTTGTAGTTTGTTGTCTTCTTCTTCCAAAGCTGGCATCTAAGCAAGAGGTGTCTACTTTAAAGAATATAAAAATATAAACATATTCTGGTTTGTTTAACACTTGTTTGTTTACTAAATAATTAAATATGTATTTATTCATAGTTTGGATGACTTTTGTATTAATCTACCAAACCACCGAATGTCCAGAACATGTGTCCAAACTTTTGACTGATACTGTATACAGAATCCACAAATGGATGATTGTAAAACAAATGATCACAAGTGTATTTAGAAGCCAATTTAGGCTACGTTCACGTTACCAGGCTGAAGTGACTTAAATATGATTTCCACAGATCTGATCTTTTCAGGGCTGTGTGAACATGTCAGATCTTTTTAAACCAGATTTGAATCATTTAGGATTTTATGTGTCTGTTTTCCTGTATGTGGGTGCTAAGCCATTACTGGCTTCTCTCCAGTATTTGCACAGAGCTGCAAAAAGAGCAAAAATAAGCCGTCTGGGTTTTATTCACTTTCTCTGCCTGATCATGTACAGTCCGTAAGCTGTTTACTGTCATCCTGAGCAAAACACAATGCACACATGAGCAACCAACACATCCATTTGACCAGTTTTCATACAAATCAGCTTACATATACAGAGTTACCACATCCCAAAAATCCTCCAGCACAGTTAAAGACAGAGAGCTGCACTACAATCTGAAAGTAGCCAGAAATCTTCAGTCACAGACATTTAAAGAAACTTTAAAATAGTAAATTTTCTGATCTTACTTTGTCATTCAAATTCTTTTCTATTTTCCACTTTGAAACATGTTCTTATTAAATATCAGCATAATACAAGAAGAACATATGACATAATTTAAAAGCATAGTATCCTCTTCAGCTTCCTCTCTGATGTTCCCTGCCTGAATATAGCTACTCATGTTTATTTTATTTTATACAAGTTTTTTTTGCTAATTTTTATCGCCTTCCCAATGTAGTAGTAGTCAATTAGCCCATCTCATTCGTTAGGACTCTCCCCATCACTTTGCACTGTCCCTGACTCTAGGAGGGGGAAGACAAGCACAAGCCTCCTCCGCTGTGTGTGATGTGACCACCACCTATTTTCAAACTTCTGTTGATACACCATCACTGGGGAGCCAAGCGTAGGACCACAGCTCTGAATGGACCAATCAGTAGATGCCTGAGCCAGCGGACATTGCAATGTGTGACTGACATGGAGAGAGAGCGCCATCTACCCGCCCAGAGAGAGCTCTGCCAATTTTTGCTCTCTTGGGCCCCGTCTGTTAATGGCAAACAGCATGACCAGGATTCAAACTCACAATCCTCTGGTCACAGTGTCAGCATCTTAGCCTGCTGAGCCACTTGGGGCCCGTTCCTCATATTTTTAACGACCAAATGATACACTCATTAGACATTTTATTCTTTTTCTATTGTGTTACATTTTTGGTACATTTTGTATCCCGCCAGCTCTGAAGTTTTACCTATGGCTGAAGAACCCTGGCAACCACAGGCTAGTTGGTGGAGGTGACATGTAATTGTATCAATGTGCACATGCTTGCCGATTCAGGGACAGATTTGTTCACATTATAATCAGATACAGACCACATACATTTATGAAAGTGAACCATCACTATAGTCGAATCCAATCAGATCACAGAATCTGAACTGAGTAATGAGGCTTGTAATGTGAATGCAACCTTAGTGTTCCCTACACTGAAGGCTCCTCAGCAACAAGTACTATGAGTGACGCTGTGATTTATCAGTCCATCTCAGGACATCACTGCACCCTAATCACACTCACCACAAATCTCAGTAGTTTGTAAATACTTGTCCAAGCACACTTTAATGTTCATATCCCAGCATATTTGCCAAGTTTCCCCCCCATCACTGTAGTAGGAACAAAGATCTAGGAACCAATAAGGGACAAAACCATTTCAGAGTAGCGGTGGTAAAGCATGCACCACATTGCTCCTCACCTGATTTGCATGAAACTTTGCTGCCTCACTGACTCCGCCCACCTTCCAATGCTAACCTTCACAGTGCTTTTTGTCACCGGAAATTTCCAGCTATCACTGAAAATTTGTTGACGGATTTGTTGCATTGCACTGTTTTTGGTGTCAATGTTGTCAAAAACTTTTGCTTGTTATGAATTTTCCATAATAACATACTTTTGGAATCTACAATTGCTGCTTCTTCAGAAACTCAGTTTCTAAAGTAGGTAGGTGAGGTTGGACTGGTAGGCAGCTTTTGGTGTCACCCACAAGTTGTTGGTAGGAGTTCTTCAAACAGACAGAAAAAATAAAACATGTTTAAAATATAACATAATATTACATATTATATAAAAATAAATATTTGTACACGGTCTGTCTAACTGTGGACTGCTGGAGTCTAAACACTTTAGATGTTTTTTTTAACCTTTTCCAGCCTGATGAACATCAACAACTCTTCTTTTGAGCTTTTCAGAAATCTCCTTTGTTCATGTCATCATACATGTTGATATGTGTTGTAGATCAAGCCTTTGCTAGATTCATGTTCTTTAAATACAACAGGGTACCCACTCACACCTCATTGTCAACCCAACGACTGATAACACTTGCTGCTAATCCTTAAGTTTTACATACTTTGGCGCTCAGAGATTATTTTCTTCAATAAATAAATGACCAAATCTAATATTTTGGTTCTGTTTAATTACTTTTAGGACTTGTGTGACAATCTGATGTTTTAAGTCAAATTTGTGTAGAAAATTCTAAAGGAAGTTCAGACTTTCAAGCACCACTGTAATATATGAATATAGTATATTATACCACTACAATATATCTTATAATGTGTGTGTGTGTGTGTGTGTGTGTGTGTGTGTGTGAAGTGTTCAGTCTGCTCTGACTCTGACTTAGCTCTCTGTAGCAGCTTTGTTGGAGGTGTGAAAGTGTGAGATTTGCCGGCTGTGTAAACAGAGAGAGAGCTGGAGAGGTTAGAGGGGGACAGATCTACCCCCTCACAGGCTGAATGTGTATATATGCTCCGTCCTCACTCAGGCTCTAATACGCTCTTGGGCTCATCACCACATTATTATTTTTGTATACATATATTATTATATGCTCGTATATATTGCATGCATTACTAAAAATAAGGTGCCTTTGGATCAGGAACATAGAAGAACCACTTTTGATTCCTTAAAGAGCCATCCACTGAAGTGTTCCTTAGGGAGCTAAAAGTGCTTTTGGTCTGGCATTGCTCCAAGGAGCCTTTTTGTTATTTGAGGGGTGTAAAGCTCAGACTTCATAACAGTCCTGTTTAGCTTGGATTTATTAGCATTACAATGTTTTGCTGCATCATTGAATCTAAAGATTATATTGATTTATTTATTTAAATATCACATACTGTATATATATATTATAGCAGTAACATGACGTGACAATATATTGACAAAGGCACATGGACAGAGACGGGGATGGCCATGGCGGGAGGTTTCACACACACACACACACACACACACACACACACACACACACACACACACACACACACACACACACACACACACACACACACAGATAGATATTCACTCACAAATGTACAAAAATTTATACAAATTCTATACAATAGTGGCAAACAGAGGATTAAAGATAAGTTTGAAAATAGCCAGTGCTTTTTACAATAACAATTTTCTTGCCTGTCTTAACAGTGCAAAGGTCACAGTGTTTATTTAACAAGTAATGTTAGATTGAAATCAGCAGCGAGTCAAAATTAAAGAAAAAGAAATACATTAAGAATTAAATAGTTCTTAGTTTTAGTTTTAGTTGTGTAGGTTAATCTATTCCCTTCTAAAAACATTACTCTGTAAGATTGTTCTGTTGGGTGCATAAAGCTAGTCATAGCTTAATAGTGCGTTGAAGTGATAGTTTTTTTGTAAAATAACCCGTGTTTAAGAAGCCATCTTGCTTGTGGTAGGATACTACTTTCTGTCATGGATCAGGATAATGTCTGGTTGGCGTAACACTCATGAGTGTAACACTCATGAGGATTGGGGAGGAGTCAGGATGCATAGGTGGGATACAAACAAAATACTTTATTTTATAAACACAACTAAGCAACTGTGAGGGAAACACTGGTGTCTACAAAACCAAAACTAAGATGAGGCTGTGTCTATACTGAAAACGTAATACTGTTAGTGACATACATACACTAACAGAACCCTGACATTCACTAACATACAATAACATTCACAAGCCTTTACACACTTTCACAACATTCAGTGACTGACTAAAACTAGACATGAGGAAGCTTAACAAATGTAATCAAAGGGGGAATGAACAAGCAGGGCTGCAAGAGACAGGTGCTGAACATTAACCAGACAAGACGGTGTGATGAGGGCAGGGACATAGAGACACGACGTGAATGTAAACAAAATGCAGATGTCGACAAGACACGTGGACAGAGACAACACATGCGGAAAGAAAACACAAGCATGAGAACCGTGGCTGGGTGTGTTACACAGTTTGCTTGGTTTATGTTTACCACTCAAAGTTTCCAAAGCATTAATATTGAACAGTAGTAAAGTTTTTTGCCAGATAAACATCACACTGAACAGAACAGGGTATTTCTATTCTCTGGGGTAAAAGTAAAGGATACCAGCCACCAAGGAGTTTCTTCTGCCAAGAATAATGCCATTATCATGGTTACCCTGACACATTTAGACGTTGTTGTGTATTTATGCATAGAAACACAACATGAGAAATCATTTAAAATGCACAATTGTCATTTACATTTTTGTACATTTGTTAATGGCTGTTGTTGTAGTAGCTACTCAATCACAACTAGTCAGTCAAGGAAAATGCACCTATTTTGCAGAGCATTGACATTGAACAATGATTCAACTTTTGCACAACTCCCAGCCAATCAGAGTATTTCTTGTCTATGTAGTATAAATAAAATTACTGCATACTTGGTGGTTATAGCTGTGACTGAAGTGTCTTTATATCAGTCTTTGGCTAGCTTGTAGTTTGTAATGCATATTTAGAATTCCTAATAATGAAAGGAGATTGTTGTTTTTTGTTCAAATTTTAGTTTTTGACACTCTTAACATGTAAACAAAACATCTATTTTGAGAGGAGAAACGTGTGAATGATGTTTTAGTCCACACTTTAGTCATTCTCTTTATATCAAAGCTGTGCTCTTAAGTCTTTTAAGAGGACGTAATGCATTTTTAATGAAAATACACTCTAGATGCAGTGTCTTGCATGTGCTGAGACGTATACATGACATGAGTTCACACGCCAAGAGGTTAGACAAGAGCACAGGGTCACTTTAGTTAGTGTCAGTAGATTTTATTAGTCTTAGTGTCATTTTTCTTTTACTTTACTTGAATTTTAACTTTGTGATGAAAGCTGTTGGATAGTACAGATGAATTCAGTTCCAAGACACTCAATGTGTAAACTCACATCATCTTTAAGCATTAATATGTCATCTTTGTAATATGTCAATCATTATGCTAAATGATGATTTAGCATTACTTTTAGTATTGTTTCATTTTCTTCTACCATCACTTCCAACAGGTTCCAAAATCATTACAAGACAAGTCTGTTCACTCCGATGCCATCTTGTTAATGCCAAAGGGCAGTTATTTCCAGCCCTACAGGACCAGACTCATATCAACCAAAGGAGACAATGTTTCATGTACAAATTTAGAATCACTGGTATAATCTGATAAAATGGAATAACTTACCTGCACTATTGGGTTCAAATAACACAGAAAAAGCTGATTTTCAGGTTATTTTGTTATTACACATATATAGTCCTCCACTATGAGCCAAGACTTGATGAGATCTCACTTTTTATACTTGTTTTCATGGTTTGCATGTTTTGTATATGATAGCTCATATACTCATCCACACATGTGTCAGTGAAAGACTGTGTCTCCCCCCATGTGACCCTCTAGCCTCATGCCTCGTCTCTGGCCCCACCTTTGCCTTGACCGTCTTGGTCAACGTGTTCTGTTTGTTTCACCACGTGCCTGTTGCCATGTGCTTGTGTTTACATTTTACATGTCTTGTCTATGTCTTGGCTCCACCCCCAGCCACATCATGTCATGTCTAATTGTCAGCACCTGTCTTGTGTGGATTGCACAGCCCTGCTGTATCATGTCATGTTAATCATTGTTCCTATAAAGCCTTCCCTCTGTGTCCCAGCCCTCGTCTGTCGTATAGGTCAACTTGGTATTGTCTTCAAGAGACATTTCAAGGGACAGTTTTTGTGTTTGTCATTTTTATGAATACATATAAAAAGCTTAGTGCTAGGTTGTAGCTGATATATTAACTATTGTCTAGCATGTTAACCTGTGGCTTGAGATTGTGTCTCTTAAGGTAGTCTTTTGTGGATTTTGAGGTGTGTTTATCCTGTTAAAGAAGCCGCCCTCTTTTTCAGCTGTTTTTTTTTTCCACAGATTTTGTGTCCAGAATTTGTCTGAATTTAATTGTATCCATTCCCCCCGCTACTTGTGAAATGTTCCCTATTCCACTGACTGCAACACAAGCTCTAAGCATGATCCATCTACACATGCTTAATAGAGATTGTTATTTTCATGAAACTCTGTAAATACCTTGGTAATGTATTGGAGCTATCATCTACCACAATATAAAATCAAGCTCAAAGTATCATGAACTTTATATGTAGGTAAAACAAGATGCCTGCTGGTTTAAATAAGTTTAATTAATTAACTAATTGGGTGTTTGTTGAATAGGCTGTTGATAAAGTAAAGGAGGAAAACCTGAAGGACACAAGGACTAGTTTAACCAATCACTAATAATAATCATAATGTGATTGCTAAACAAGATACTGCATAACAAGTATTTTACTCATGTTTTCCATAAAAGATGACTGCTTTCCCAGCTAATTTTACCTTAAAGTGGAAAAGTACTTACCTGTGATTGTTTCCTGGATGTGGACTTTTATGTCTTCAGTCAATGGAGGAAACAGGAGTCTTTTTTATGGACTTGTTTGGACATACAGTCTCAGTTGGAGTAAGGTAGCTCAGTTTTTGAAATGTTGATTAAGGTCTCGTGTCATAACTTGTGTCATTTCTGCCTAACCACCACAGTACCAAGTTATGTGAGAACTCAAATCTGTTACAGTTTTTAAACTTGCATGATTTTTACTCTACAGTTGTATGCAAGAATATATACACTACTAGTCAAAAGTTTTAGAACGTTTCAGGTATGTCTGGTATGTCAGGGGTTCATCCTACAGTAAGATAATGACCCAAAACATCAGTCCAAGCTCGGTCAGAACTACTTCAGGAAAAAACAACAACATGGTCAGCTTGAAAACATGGAGTGGAGCACAGTCTCCAGACTTAAACCCCATCCAGCTGATTTGGGATGAAGTGCCAACATTTATGTGACGTTCTGCAGCAGATTTGTGAAGAACTGTCTGAAGAATGTTTGATGTCTATTGTAGAAAGAATGTCACGAGTGTGTTCAGCTGTTATATCTGACAAAGGTGCTACTTTGTGTCCAAAGTTTAGACACATTTTGGTCTTTAAACTGATTCATTTTTAGTTAAAAAAAATTGTAAAATAGTGGTGATTTGACCGGTAGTGTATATATAATTTTACTGGAAATGTGGAATTATGATGTGATTTATGAATTGTGTGAGGTACCTTTGTTTTGTGGAGGTTTGACATTAAAATAAACTTCAAACACAAACCGTTTCTTAGTAATATTTAGTTCTCTTTAATGCTTTAAATGTTCATAGTGAAACTGTAAATTCCTCTGGTCTGGAGATTATTTTCTGCAGCAACGTGAAATCCATGACTCAGGTTTGAATTCCTGGCACATAAAGTGAGCTACAGTCCCTTAAATACATCAGCCCTGCTTAAAGAACGGGTTTCACAGAGCTGCCTGTTAGAAGGTGGGTAATTAGATTTTGACCTGAGGAGTTTCTCGGTCAGGTTGTAACTTGCTATTTTTCTCCAAGGCTTCAGGAACAAGGAGGCGTATGTGACTGAGATACAGACAGACAGAAGGCCTGCTATCTTCTCTGAGGCATGTTGAAAGTGAATGGCTCTCAGCAAAGTGAACAACAGCAGATAAACTAGTCCAAATAGATATGACACAAGCCTACACATGCTGCCTTATCCATACTGCAATCTGTTAGTGTGTAGTATCTGTACTCCATCAGTGTCTATGACAGAGAATGTGTGTGTGTAAATTCCCATTCATGCCTTTCCCAACACACACTTCTTTACAAGTTGTTACACGTGCCCGTTTCGGCTGAAAGTTTTCTTGCTCAGATTTTTGTTCAAAGCTTCTTTTGTGTTTAGGACTTTCACGATTACTCTGGTAAAGTCAATTATGAGTTATATATTTGCTATATATTGCTTTCATGGCAGTGATTAGTGACACACTCGTTTATATAAAGTTATATTCATATATACTAAATTGTATTAATTTATATCTAAAAACTCCTAAGACTTAAGACAGAAGCTTAGTTAGGAACAACTAACATCAGCTCTGAACTTCAAACTCAGATACTCACTCACCTATGACTCATTTGCTGTCTCAATAACTCACAAACTCACATTTTGACTCACTGACTCACACAAACTAGTTACTAACTCAACAGTTTGGCCTGACTCACTATCTTGCTGTCTCATTATTGTACTCACTAATTCACAAACTCACTGACTCATTCACTGATGCAGTGATTTACCTACTGACCCAATTACTGAATCATTGACTCATGCACCAACACACCAACAACTCAGTTACTGACTCAGTAGTACCAAGTCGCTAACTCATATGCCTCATCTGTCTCATCTACTTCCTCACATATTGATTTATTATTTTACTGTTTATTGACTCACTAACTCTGATTTTAACTATAGCTATAGTTTTACATACAGAACACAATGAGAAATAAACACAAAAGACTAATGAAATGGATAAATGAACATTAACATCACTCTTACAGGTTTACGCTCTGTTTTAGAGAGTGCTGGTGTTTTCCAGCCAGAAGCTTTTGTTTTGTACACCTGTTGTCTGGGTTGCCGGCTGCTATTTAGTTTAGCACCCGTTTTCAGGCGATAGTGCTGCATGCCTTCACTTTAGTGTGACATATACTATATTGACATTTATGTTTACAGCATTTGGTTTTAGCTTGTTTTGAGCTATATCAATGAAACAATGACAAGCAAAGCTAGAATGAATGATGAACGCATGGGTGGATGCTTTGTTTTCACAAAATTAAGTGGCGAGTCATGTGGACAGGCAAATGAAAACCGGGTGGATGAACAATAACTGGGACAAAATTCCTCTGAAAAAAATTGCTGATAACCAGGCCAAGCCATACCAAAGATTCCACTGTATATCTTTTTAAAGGTTTCCTAGATCATTTAAAATGCTGTAGTTGACTATTATGTTTGCGTAGCCTTTTGATCAGTGATCAGAATAATCTGTAGATACTGTTGTAATCAATACTGACTGCTCTCTTTGTGTTTCATGCTGTTTGTGTACAGTGTGTGTGTGTGTGTGTGTGTGTGTGTGTGTGTGCGTGTGTGTGTGTGTACAGTGTGTGTGTGTGTGTGTATAGTGTGTGTGGTTTAGTTAAATGCAGAGTGGACACAGTGTGGATATGTGTGTAGAAACACAGCAGCAGAGCGGATATTGCGATTAAAGTTTAACCTTAATAAACTGATCCAAGTGACTTTTTAATAATTTGGGATGTGTGCTATTCTCTGCTTGCCCCATATTACTGTGAGGAGTCAGTATAGTATTTTAACATAAAACAGCTACAAAACTCCACTCCACTTTTTAAAAAAGAATACAATTATAAAAATAACAATTTTGGATTTTTAGATTCAACCATAATCATAACAGTCAGTAGAGTACATAATGATTTTATTGTTAAACTCTAATAATAAAATCCAAAATAAGTTTGTTATATTTTTATTAACCATGTTCTACTATAGTGTAAATAGTTTGTATTCAGAGTGTTTTTAAAGTAATGAATACTACCAAAACAAGCAGATTTAATTGTGGTGAAAGCATGGTTATAATGAACTGTAATTGAATCAAATCAAAGAAAGGCGTCACGTTTTATACATTTCTCTGTCTCTCACTACAGTTAAGCTACACTCAAAACAATTTACTGTTCAAAAGTTTAGAATCACTTGACCAGAGGTGGCAGAAGTACAGAAGTCCCTCGCTTAAGTAAAGTACTAGTAAAATAACTACTCTACTCTAGTTAAGCTAAAGTATGATTTGGTTTTACTTAAAATGTACTTAAAGTAAAAAAGTAATGCACTAAAGCCTTCCTTACAGTACAGACAGTTACTCCAACAAAAGCATGAAAACTCATGTCCTTAATTAATAAACAATGACTGAGCAGGTGTTCAAATACTTTTCTCCATATAGTGTATGTATATATATTATTATATATTATTTGAATGTGCAGAAGTTCAAACATGCAAAACTATTCATCAAAGCAGCATTGTCATTGTCACTGATTAGGCCAAGTAAAAAAAAAGAATTGGTGATCATCCCCGCCCGACCCTCTAAAAAGCACCCGACCGTTTTTTTTTTTTTTTTTTTTTAAACACAAAAAAACGTGCCAAACACCCTAGTCTGGCCTAGAATCATTCAAATTTTGCATGCTTCCAATGACGTGACCCAAATCAGTACACTTAGCTGTAACTTAACTAAAACACACTAAAAATAACTCATAGAGACTAGACTACAACTAACAATCATTACACATACAAAAATCTCCTCTTAAAGACCCCAAATAATTACAAAATAGACCCCATAAACACACAAGAGAACTTTATGCAAATACCGTACGACACGCAGCCATTTGATTGGCCGACACCCCCAAAAGCCGCCACAACACAAAAAAAAAAAAAAAACACCTCCCCCCCGACCCAAAATTTTGGTGAAAAAGGATGATCACCAATTTTTTTTTTTTACTTGGCCTTATGAACTGAACAAATACTAAAATGATGTATAGTGTGTATAAATTCACAGTGAAGCTGCATTCTAGGACCATTTCTCATCTAATTTCTCAGTTTGATTCATTTTTATAGATGTAAAAGGCATTAATGAAAATTCAGCTTTTTGGGGCATTTCTCAATGTGTTTACAGTGTCCTCCATTGACTGAGCATTACATGCTAACATTAGCTCTTAGCAGAGGTTGTGTTTAACATTTATGTTTAGAATTCAGAACTATGATAGCCTCGTATCTATTAACATTACAATGTTGCGTTATTATGATGGTTCACTCAGTGAAACAACATCTAACAAGAGGCCCAGAATCTCAACAGTAGCTACTTTCAAAGTTCTTTATTCAAGCTCTTTTGGGACTAGAAATCAACCCTGTTGTCCTAAAAAAAAGTCCCTCACATGTTGCTGAGGCTGTTCACCAAGGTTGCCAGTTCACAAAAAAAGTCTCCAGGCCTTTGTCTGACACAAACCATACCTAAGACATCTACCTGCACTACTTATTCTTTTTTAATGTGTTACTATAAGAGCTTTTTGTCAGTCATGGTCAATGGCAAAAACCTGTGCTGTGCAACTTTTAAAATTTTTACAACTGCATTTTCAAAGTAGCTCAATTTGGCATGAAATCTGTGATCCTGGCAACTCTGCTGCTTTCAAGGCCCAGAAGCTGTAAAGGTAGCCAATCACTAGATGCCTGAATATAATTGCCTGATTTAAAAAATGCAAAAATAAACAGAAAAATAGATAAAATAGACCAATACATTCATTTATTTAGTTGAAACTAAAGTTATAAATGTTTTTTGAAAATGTTGTGAGTAAAAAAAAATTATGTAGGGAGTAAAAGTGAAAAGGATTAAGTGACACAAATACTAAGTACAGAGGAGTACAGATACCTAAAATTCCCAAAATACAATAACAAAGTACTTCATTAGTTTCAACATTTGCTCTTTACTTAACTTCTTTTGTGTGAATTCTGTATACTGACCAATTAGAATCAGTCTACAGCCTCCTCTATTAAGTAAACTGACTTAGTGTGCTTTCACACCTGAAAGTCTGGACCATGGTCTGAACCAAGGTTTGTGTGTTTGTTACTTTGTATATATTTGGTCTGGTTAGGTTTGTTTTCACACTGTATTTTTGTGAGCGCACCAAAGACTTTTAATATGACACACCCACATGCTGTCATCATCACTTACGTGTGGTGCGTCTTCCTACACTCGACACTGATTGGTTTGTAGAAGGATGTGTGGCTGACGCATTTATATAATTTTATATAAAAATTTACATACTTTTATATTCCGCTGCCAGTTTCTTTAGTTTAGTTTATGTTGCTCTGTCATCTCCTTTCTCTCTCATCCTCTCAGAAAATAAGCTGCATGTTTCAGTATTTTTGTGAGTTTTTAAAGCTTTTCACATGTTCATCAGACCAGAATTACAGTAAACATGTCATCTCCTCATCGCTCCATGTGCTACCACGGCTCATTTTTGCTGCTGTTCCGCTTATTTTTCTTCTGTTGTTGTTGAATGTTGTTAACATCTGCGTCAACTTCCTGTATTTGATCCGAATGTCCGAACCTTCTAGAAAAGTATTTTCACACTGCACATGAACCGGACCATAGTTCAGTAGATCCAGACCGAGACCACCTCTTTTGGTCTAATCAAATTTTGCTCCTTTGGTCCGGACCGTGGTTCTTGGCCCCTTTCACACCTGCTATTTTGGTGCGGACCAAACTGAAAAGTCTGAAAGTCTGGACCAAACAATGTAGGTGTGAAAGCATTCTCAGACAAACAGAATTTAAACAGAATCAGCCAGTGGGCTCTTTTAGCTGGGAAACTAACTAACAAGAATCAAACTTCAATGAAAAATGAACCTACAGAGTCCAAATGGACCCGAAATAAAATGTGTCCTGTGTTGATTTATAAAATGTCATCTTCTGAACCACTTATCTTTGGCTGGTATGTGTTATTGCATTAAACAGGTCTTCTCTGTTTATTGTATTATTTTGATTATTATTAGAGATGGCACATTTTTGTCAGTCTATCAATTTTTCATTTCTGCATTTTTATTTACAGCTTCATTATAATTATCTGAAAGCTGTGAAACTGTACAGAACAACAATAATGCAGTTGTTTACAAGGGCGTAACTTTGGGTCCAACATTGGGGGGGTTGAGCTGTCTGCATATTTATTTATTTATTAAATAATTTACTTTTCTAAAAGGATTCAGGAGATTTGGGGTTAACCGTATTAGAAATACATTGTAATGCTTTTACTATGTATTTATTTAACTTTCTTTGTATTTACTCTGCACCTTTAAACAATTAAGAAATGCGGAGCTAGCTAATGGAGCTAGCTAAAATACCTGAACGTCTGATACACAGCGGCATAGTTATTCAGTCATCAGCTAACAATACATATACATTTACCTCATTTTGATTTTTCCGCTTTTTACAAGGCGGTGTTGTCGACCAACAATGAAAAAATGTTTTTTGTCCACTTTTTGGTGCTCTTTTCGTTTTTTTCTTACGACACCCACTCCCCCGGCAGCTGCTTGCGCAAACAAGGGTTGCCAGGTCCAGCAAAAATATCCAGTCCAAAGTCAGTCTAAAACCCGCCCTTCAGAAGCTTAAACTAGCCCAAAATATGTCGGTCACACATTTGAAGCAAATGGCACAACTATGAGTGTACGACTTAGTATTTTGTTTTCAAAAACGTAGCATGACATGCTTGAATTTTCACCCGCGACTGGATTTTCAAACAAGCCCAATTTGGCGTGAAAACTACGAACCTGGCAACCCTGCAAATGGCGAGCGCTGTTGCTTGGTGGAGCCAAGCCGGTTGAATGATACCAAGTTTTTGTGGGGAAAGGGGGGTTATATTACCAAATGATTATACATGCTAGTATTTTACCCAAAATTGATCATGAATACAGAAAATTAACAAGTTATTCATGAAAGATGTTTTTGTAAATTGAAATTATGTGACTTTATTGGGGGGGTTATAGTGATTGGATCAGATTATTGGGGAGGTCATAACCCCCCTATCCCCCCCGCAAATTACGCGCATGGTTGTTTACACATTTGTAGATTACGTCTCAACAGTTAGGTAAAACAATCATTTCAAACTTTGGAACAGTAGTGTAGATACTGCATGTTTCTCCCAGCATGCACTGCAGATGATGTTTGGAACATGAAGTTCCAGTGCTGTTGGACGTAGGTAAATGAACATAATGTTAACAATTAACAAACAAGCGTTAACTCTTAACCAGACAAAACGAGCTCCTCCAAACACACAACAATAGCACTCTGCTCACACTCAACAACACCTCTATGTGTTACAGTGTCACTAATCGGCCAACAATGACCTAAATAACATCATAGAGGAGTCTATAATACAGATTTGGAAAAAATACTGATCAAAAGTACTAAAAGACTTTAATAGTGCAATAAAACAAGTTTATCTTTGTTTTTTTCATATTTCTTTTACACTGCTGTTGAGTGAAAATTCAAACAGCTCATCTTTATTTGGTGACTTACAGTACTAATACAAAAGTTTAGAGACACCTTCTCATTCAATGTTTTTTATTTGTATTTTTTTGTAGATTAATACTAAAGTCATCTAAACTATGAATAAATACAAATGTAATTATTTAGTAAACAAACAAACCAGAATATGTTTATATTTTACATTCTTCACAGTAGGCACCTCTTGCTTAGATGGCAGCTTTTTCGACGGTAGATTCGTTCTCCACGGATGACACTTCTTACATTTTATATTTGTATAAGACCAAACAAACAA
>BRDA01030007.1:428-17379 GCA_036984385.1 Crenuchus spilurus | reverse complement strand
AACAAACAAACCAGAATATGTTTATATTTTACATTCTTCACAGTAGGCACCTCTTGCTTAGATGGCAGCTTTCTTGGCATTTTCTCAGTCAGCTTTATGAGGTAGTCACCTGGAATGGCTTTCAGTTAACAGCTGTGTCTTGTCAAGAGTTCATGACTTGCATTTCTTGCCTCTTAATGTGTTTGAGACATCAGTTGTGTGTCTACTTTGAAGTAAAACCTAAAACATGTTTTGGTTTGTTTAACACTTTTAAGTTTACTACATGATTCATTATGTGTTCACTCAGAGTCTGGATGACTTCAGTGTTCATTTACTGTGTAGGAAAAAGAACATTAAATGAGAAGGTGTGTCCAAATATTTGTCTGGTATTGTATAATAGTAGTGTGTTGTAATTGTGGATGTTGTATATGGAAAATGAATTTCTGTGAGTTTTTGCTTGTCTAGGTTTGGTGTAGTGTGTCTTTGGCACATGTCTGTTGTATGTTCGTGTTTATATTGAATGCGGTGGGGAAGCTCATCACAGGATACACATTTGACTGTGTGTATTTATGTATGTGTCTGTATGTTTGTATGTTTTGGTGGGGTGACAGATGTGGGTAAAGTTCATCTGAATGTGCTGTGAAATTCTTCAGCCATCATCATGAATTTTTACTTTTTTATTTGATTATTGTTGATACAGTACATATTAATATTAAAAATACACAGAAGAGGACAGTACACAATAAAGCAATGTTTGCAAACAGCCCAGTTGTTTATTGTTAGTCAAAAAGCAAGTGCATATATTATTGTGACACTTTCTGCTCAGATCATGATTTTTTATAGCTGATATTTGTTCTGAAATGAAATTCAGAAGCAATAACCAAACCTTAAAGAAATGGCACCTCATGCACTCAATCAGCCAGAACATGTTTTGTAGTTTGCTTCTGAATTTGATAAGAAAACATCATCCAAACTTCTCTAACCACTCAAACCTCATCCAAATCTTAATTAAGACTAACAGACAAGTCAGTGTGGTTTAGGACATAGAATCACCAGTGGATCAGAAGTCACAGATGTGACTGAATTCTGAGGGAAATGTTATCTTTGGCCAGAAAGTGAACTTATGCAATTCTAACATTCTACATTTCAGTGTGGTTACAGCTGAGTGGTCATTAATTTTGACCCTCCTGCTGACCATAACACTGGGCATGCTGCAGCCCATCACAGGATGCAGGATCTAAGTGTGTGTGTTTGTGTATGTTTGTGTGTTTTGGTGGGGTGATGGGCTGTTGTGGGTGGGGTTGATTTGAACAGACAGTGAAACAGCTCTGACGCAGGTTAACTGTCTGCATGAACAATAGATACGTTTGAGCATGGCATCACACACACACACACACACACACACACACACACACACACACACACTGACCCTGCTGAGCAGTATTACTGGGATACATAATACACTGATATGATCAGTACTGAACCCATGCATGGATAAACAAAAGTAAAAGTCTAAAAATGATCATTTAATTCTAGTAAATATAATATCATTAAAATCTTATGCATAGAAATTATATATCTGATTTCTGAAAAATTAAAGAATTAAATTATATTAAATAAAAAAAAAATAATTACTTTTTCACTAGTTTTTCACTTTTTCACTAGTTAAAATATATTTGAATGTAATATTTCATTTCAGCAGCTGAAAATCTAATTCACACTTATACAAATTCTCCTTTTCCAGTTAAAATGAATAATTAAATGTCATGAAATCTTAAAACACTCAGTGACATCTTGTGGGCTAACAACAGAGTGCACTTTTATATCTTACTAACAATAGTGTTAATACCTATAAAACTAATAAACACGAAGTTAGTTTTGAATTTGATGTAAAAATGATCCACCAGTTCGGCCTACAGTACTTTAGCCCTGCCCATTCATCCTACTGGAGTTTAAGCCCACAACTTTCAACCTACTGTAGATTAGTGCCACCTTTTCCCACCTACATGTATTTATTTCTGCAAATTCTGCCTATAGCAGTTCACTCCCGTCCACTTAGGCCTACCATACACCTAACAACTTTGAAAAGACTCTGAAAAAACACCATCTTTTTTCAAAATCTGACACCATCTCACATCTATAGACTTTTTAGTCACAGACTAGTCACAGTCTAAGTTTTTGGAAAGACTGTGGATCTTGCAGGGTCAGTAATTTAAAGACTGCAACTAGATTTATTTTGAGGTTATTTCCCATCTGCTTTCATTTTACATAAAATTAATGCAATAAGGAGTATAATTATTGCAAAATGTGTATTTATTAAAACTTTTATTTGTTTCAAAAATAACTCAACACACAATAAGACAATGTAATGCAAAATAAAAACATAGTAACGTGCATTACAAATACAGTGCTATCAGAGCTCAAATACTGTCAACACGTAATCTCTATGATTCCCATCCATGGACTCCTGGTCCTGTGTGTCTAAATGCTCCTAATTTTCTTCAAACTGTTGGGGAAAACAATAACTTTTAAGATTAAAATTATCGTTAAATAGCCCCATTCAGGAGTGTTTAGCTGGCTAGTTAGCTTTAGCATAGCACACTCACCTGGGATTTTGAGGGCTTCAGCAATTTGTCCACTTTTTTCCTTTTCGTCTCTGTCGTATAATAAATGGTAAAACACTCTTGCTCACTCCACAGCTCCACCAGGTTCTCCTCCTTTTATACAGTCCAGGAGAACCATAGTTTCCAAGCTCTCCAGGCATATTTACGGTACCCACCAGACATTCGTGTATTTGCCTTTGCGGCTTCCCGTAGCTCTTCTATTGGTTCCTGACAGTGTTCATGTCACTATTTGCTATTATTTTACACGTTTGATTTTATCGGAACTCCTCAACGTGAAAAAGACTGACTAAAACTTTCAGTCCTGACCACCTTACACTTAACAATCGAGATGATGCAACTGCAACTCGACTCTAGCAAGACTCTCATGATTTTATCCCGACTTTGAAAATTTGTCTGCGACTGTAAAATCGTGTGAAAGTCATTAGGTGTAAGGTAGGTCTTAGCTTACACCAGAGTAGTTCCGCCCACACATCCAACAGCACATTAGCTCCACCCACTCAGCTTACAGCAGTGTCATTTCATCCAAATGACCTTCAGCATTTTAACTCCACCCATTCAGCCTGCAGCAGTTTAGTCACTCCCATTAAGCTTACAACACTTTAGCTCCACCCATTCATACTGACATTGTAATATAACTACTTTTTGAATGAGACACAACAAAGGGAACCCAATCAGAACAATTGCCAGAATAGACAATTTACACATATCAGTCTAAAAGGAACAATAACAAAACACCCTGTTTAATTTGTTTTAATACTTTTACTTTAATCAGAATAAGAATCGGAAATACTTTATTGATCCCAGAGGGAAATTACAAATTTAATGTATTTAAACTTTTTTTAAATCCAAATACAGTAGAATCTCGATTTTCGTCATTAATCTGTTCGAAAGTGCCTGATGATAACCAAAATGAACGACAACTGATGCAATATTTCCCATAAGAAATAATGTAAATCTAGGCTTGGGCGGTATAAAGGTATTTTGTTATACCGCGGTATTTAAATATGGTGACGGTATCTAAGTTATTACGGTATTAGTCACATGATGTAATGCGGCAAATTTCAAAAAGAAGTCTATTAAAACTGGGACTTAAACGTGCTTCACACGTCAGCAAAACACAGCGCCAGTTTCACAGAAACACACACACACACACACACACACGCACACTCACACACACACATATACACACACACACACACACACACACACACTTGATACTTTTATTTCAAAATTAAACAAGTAATTGTTTATTTCGGTCTCTGGTAAAGTTATTCTGTCTTATACAACCGGTCCTCCGTCTGCTTCCCTCACAGCGTGTGTGTTTGTGTGTGGTGTTAGTGAATCTGCAAGTGTGCTGCAATTCCCGCTCTGATGATCATATTAAAGTTAATTTCAGTGTCTTAATTTTGTTTATTTCATTAGATAGAAGCGAAACAAATTCGCTGTGAGTCACGAATAAACGTGGACGTCTCTCTCTCTCTCCGTGCCTGCACTGTAAAAAATGAACTTGCCCTGTCGTTAACCTAACTTAAATATTGTAGTTGGTATGACTACCAAGCACTGAATTTGTTGTGATAACTCAATATTTCATGTTTATATGTTTACTAACTACGCTTCCTGAGTTTACCTAACTTAAAATTTTAAGGCAGCATGGACATTAACTTTTTTAAGTTGAAACAAATAAGTTGATATTTTTTACAGTGTGCTTGCGCGATTTTCTCTCTCTCTCTCTTTCTCTCTCTCTCTCTCTCGCGCTGCGCTCTGTCTCTCTCTCTCTCTCTCGCGCGCGCTGTGCACTCTCTCTCTCTCTGTCTCTCTCTTGCGCACTCTGCGCTCTATCTCTCTTTCTTTCTGTGCTGCGCTTGCGCTACTGGGAATACCGCCGGGGGGGGGTGCAAAGGAGGCACTCAGCTGCAGCAGCCGCCGCCGCCGATAATACCGCATACTATAACACCGTATTTTCTCAAGCTCATACCAAGGTATGAAAAACACCAATACCACCCAACCCTATGTAAATCCAATTAATCTGTTGCAGACGCTCAAAAATATGAACAAAAATATATTTTTTATAGAATAACTATAGTTTTACATACAGAACACAATGAGAAATAATACGAAAGAATAATGAAACGGATAAATGAACATTTAGCATCACTCTTACAGGTTTACGCTCTGTTTTAGAGAGTGCCAGTGTGGTCCAGCCAGCAGACTTTGTTTCGTACACCTGTTCTCAGGGTTCTCTGCTGCTATTTGTTATTGCAGCTGTTTTCAGCCAGATAAATAATGAGAAACAACAGAAACAAAGCCAAAATGAACGATGAACACATGGATGAGTGATGAACCTGGGTGGATGCTTTGTTTTCACTAAATTAGCAGCGAGTCATGGGCATGCCGATGAAAACCGGACAAATGAACAATATCTGGGACATAATTTCCACCAAAAAAGTCTGTTAACTGATTTGTATGATAACCAGAGTGAACGATAACCGAGGTTCCACTGTATTGTAATATTATGCGCACTGACACTGCCCTGTGTGTCTGACTCTGTCTATGGATCCTCTCAGGCAGTAAAGGAGCGTCATGATAATTCTCTGATAAACAGTCCAGAAATAAAACCTTATCTTAAAAGTCATGACTTTCAGAGATACAGTGCAATTTATGTCTCCTGTCATGATCCAGTTTTGTATATAGCAAGTTTAGAAACAACTTTTTAAGAACCATTTAAAAGTGTCACTATTGTTTAAATGTAGTTATGTAATACATCCACTGCAACTGTCAGTGTTCTGCTGATGCAGTAAAGGAGGAGAGTTGGATGCACGTGTTAGTTGGTGGTCTTTATTTGTAAACAGAATCCCGTGGCATGGAATGCTAACAAGACTATGACAAAACGTGGCTAGAACAATGACTGTGACAACATCAACTAGTGGTAATGACAATGTTAATGCTTGACAGACCAAAACACAAGCAGGAACATAATCACACACAAGCCAAGGCAAAGGGGCTGAACAACAACACACAGGTGTTAACACTAACGAAGGGTGTGCCAGGGTGGGGTAAGGGCGGAGACATGACGTAGACATAGACAAAGACCTGAAACAGATCTAGCAATATCAATAACATAGGATTTCTACTATTAGGTTAGGACTAAGCAGTTAATGTGTGCGCTTTAGACTTGTTGAACACAGACATCTGAAGCTTATAAAGCTGATTTTCTATATTTTATTTGCTCGTAGCAGACAGTCATATATTCTGTATCAGGATCAGGTTTATTGGCCAGGTATGTTGATATACATGAGAAATTTGTTTTCAGCCACTGGTGTCTACGTTTATTGTGGGTATATACTAGGTTTATAGAGACTCTTTCAATAAAGAGCTGCTGCTGTTTTCCATGTCTAATAAGTGACTGAAATAAGATATTTTAATATTCACAGTGTGTGAAGTATTTAGATGCAGAAAACCTGCATTGTTTTGATTCCCTAACAAATCGTTCAGACTATAAGTTATTGACATACTGTAATTGAACAGGACTCACTGAATATTGTAATGGTCTTGTAATATATGATAATTTTGGGTCGCAAATAAATGGGTTAATATTGTGAAACTGCTGATGGCAGATATGGACCAGACATTGAGAGGACTGTGTTATTATGTGTGTGGGTCGCTTGCAGCTAAATGGGCTGCCGAGAGCAAAAAATACAGGAAGTGTGACAACCAGTTCTTATAGAAAGTTCTATACATTCTAATTGTGAGTCAAAAGAGAAACTACAGCTTCACACAGTGCCTGGGTCATCCTGATGCCTGGTCCATCTCTGCCTATTTCACAATATTATCCCTTTTGTCTGAAGCCCCCGCTCCAAAAAAAAATAAATTGCCAGGTTTATTACATTATTATAGTATTCACATTGTCCTATTTATTTGCATTTGCAGTACATTTTATGTATGGATTAATCCTCACTTGCATTGTGATAATGCGATATAATCTAATTATTTAACTAATGATATCAGTATTGTCTCTCTCTGGCCCTGTAAGGTTGTTCTTGTGGATTTGGAAGAGATGTGCTGGTGATTCTTCACTACTTATGCTCGGTCTGTTGTTGACAGACAGGTCTGATATAAAGTGTCCGGAGCGATAGGACCCCTCTTATCCTGACCTCCTGTCCCCAAGGGGCTGCAGCCTAGCGGAGTGGACGGCGGTGTCCTTGCGGTGGTCCAAAGGAAGCGGGGGGGCTGGCGGGTCAGGGCTAAAAATAGCCGCGGCATGTTTGAGTCACACGGTAGCGTCGGCTTCCTGTTTTCACTCTCCCACGTTTACTTCCCACAGCACAGAGCGAGAGATATAGGGATGGCATGATATCACTTTTTGAATCTGTTAATATTATTATTATTATTATAGTTGTTATTATTACTATTATTATTAAATGCCAGATTAATGGGGATTGTGTTTCTCCAGAATATCCTGTTTTCTGGTTGATGCTGTATGTTCACTGCTCCACTTTGGCACTGCACTGCAATGTTTCCCTTTCATTTGCAATGTCCCTCAGATGTATGCAGGGTCTGCTGTCCAAGACAACACCAAAGGTCATCCATAATCATCATTTTTTTCCACATGCATAAAGAATCACAGAGTATATGTGCTCTGGACAGTTGTGATCATTGCTTGGAGAGACACATTTGAAGATTTCCTCAAGCTTTGATATTTTTCTGTAAATATAACCATACTGGTACCCATCAATACTGATGTCAGCACTAGTGACAAATGAATGGAGAGAGAGAGAGGGAGAGAGAGAGAGAGAGAGCATTGATACAGAAGAGATCCTGAAGAGAAATATTCACTTACTCAGCACTTTTACTGTCCATTAAAATGAGGTCAGCACAGTCAAAATTGAAACTTTCTATTATTCTCCTCTTTATTCACAATGTCATCATTGACCCTGTGACCTGAATATGAAGGGATTTTCACACAGAAGTGGCAATCATTAATCCTCTATTCATTTTCAATGAGAGATGAGTGGAAAGGGCAAAGTGGGTGGAAAGGGTGGAGTGGCAAACAAGCTCAATCCAGAAAAAACACTGTGTCCCTGGCACAAATGCTTGCCAACCACCTCATGTCTCTAAGACAAATGCTAACTCACCTGCCTCTTGTCCCTGATACAAATGCTAACCCAATTGCCTCTTGTCCCTGAGACAAGTGCTCACCCAGCTGTCTCTTGTCCCTGAGACAAGTGCTCACCCAACTGCCTCTTGTCCCTGAGACAAATGCTCACCCAACTGCCTCTTGTCCCTGAGACAAATGCTCACCCAACTGCCTCTTGTCCCTGAGACAAATGCTCACCCAGCTGTCTCTTGTCCCTGAGACAAATGCTAACCCAATTGCCTCTTGTCCCTGAGACAAGTGCTCACCCAGCTGTCTCTTGTCCCTGAGACAAATGCTCACCCAACTGCCTCTTGTCCCTAAGACAAATGCTCACCCAACTGCCTCTTGTCCCTGAGACAAATGCTCACCCAACTGCCTCTTGTCCCTGAGACAAATGCTCACCCAGCTGTCTCTTGTCCCTGAGACAAATGCTCACCTAGCTGCCTCTTGTCCCTGAGACAAGTGCTCACCCAGCTGTCTCTTGTCCCTGAGACAAATGCTCACCTAGCTGCCTCTTGTCCCTGAGACAAATGTTCACCCACTTGCCTCTTGTCCCTGAGACAAATGCTAACCCAACTGCTTCTTGTCCCTGAGACAAGTGCTCACCCAGCTGTCTCTTGTCCCTGAGACAAATGCTCACCTAGCTGCCTCTTGTCCTTGAAACAAATGTTCACCCACCTGCCTCTTGTCCCTGAGACAAATGGTCAACCTGCTGCCCCTTGTACCTGAGACAAATGCTCACCTGCCCACATCACTTCCCACCTACTTTGTTTCCCTGAGACAATTGCTCAACCATCTGACCCAAAACAAACATTCATCCACTCATCTCATGGAGACATATGCTTGTCTGTCTTCCTTGTGTCCCCAAAGAATATTCTTGCCTTCCTGACTTGCTACACAAGTATTGTGATGATGTCAGTCAATGAAAATCCCTGAGACAAATGCTAACCCAACTGCCTCTTGTCCCTAAGACAAGTGCTAACCCAACTGCCTCTTGTCCCTGAGACAAGTGCTCACCCAACTGCCTCTTGTCCCTGAGACAAATGCTCACCCAGCTGTCTCTTGTCCCTGAGACAAATGCTCACCTAGCTGTCTCTTGTCCCTGAGACAAGTGCTCACCTAGCTGTCTCTTGTCCCTGAGACAAGTGCTCACCCAGCTGTCTCTTGTCCCTGAGACAAGTGCTCACCCAACTGCCTCTTGTCCCTGAGACAAATGCTCACCTAGCTGTCTCTTGTCCCTGAGACAAATGTTCACCTGCCCACATCACTTCCCACCTACTTTGTTTCCCTGAGACAATTGCTCAACCATCTGACCCAAAACAAACATTCATCCACTCATCTCATGGAGACATATGCTTGTCTGTCTTCCTTGTGTGCCCAAAGAATATTCTTGCCTTCCTGACTTGCTACACAAGTATTGTGATGATGTCAGTCAATGAAAATCACAATAATTTTCTGTTGTTGTGATTTGTTTTTATTATGATGGAGTTAGCATTAGCTGTACTTGCATTAAAGACACCATGGTTACCATGCAAGAGATGTCAGCCCATTTTTGTGCCAAATGATGTTCATATTGGGAACAGAGGGGTGAACTTTGATTATGAGCACATGGAATGTCATATTTACAGTGATTCCTTTTATTTCATTATTTTGCTTAACCCTCATATTATGTTCATATTTAATAACATCATTTGTTTTTGGGGTCAATTTGACCCCAGCAATTTAACCCCCCAGAAAATTATTATAATATCAGTCTCCTCTGACTTGGACCTATTCTCCTCTGACTCAGACATATTCTCTGTCTCAAACACATTCTCCTCTGTCTCAGACACTTTCTCCTCTATCTCAGACACTTTCTCCTCTATCTCAGACACTTTCTCCTCTGTCTCAGACACTTTCTCCTCTGTCTCAGACACTTTCTCCTCTATCTCAGACACTTTCTCCTCCATCTCAGACACTTTCTCCTCCATCTCAGACACTTTCTCCTCCATCTCAGACACTTTCTCCTCTGTCTCAGACACTTTCTCCTCTATCTCAGACACTTTCTCCTCTGTCTCAGACACTTTCTACTCTTTAAAATGTTGATATTTTATGTGCTATACAGCTAAAACAGCTTGATGTATACAACATGTGTACTGAATGATAAACAAACATATGTTAATTTTATGTTTACTCAGTTATCAGCATGCAATTAGGAAAAGTCATTAAATATAAAGCAAAAAAAGTCATGTTATTTAAAGATGTTAAACATTGGATTGGGTCAGATTGACCCCAAACATAATATGAGGGTTAAATTAGAAATAACGTTAAAAAAATACATGGAATCCACAAATAAGACTAAAAATGTGAGGTGGAGTCACCACAGATTGGACTTGTTCCAACACATCCCACAGATGCTTTGTCTGAGGTCATGGTAATTTTGAGGCCATTATCAGTTAGTACTAACCACTGTTGATCACACACAAGCCTTGTTCCAAACCAGTTGTCTGACCATCCAATACATTGTCTAGGTGTTTGTGTTTTAATAGTAAAATAGCATCATCTTTCACATCTGTTTATATGTTTTATTATGTTCCTTGAGTCAGTAGTCATACAGGAAGTAATTATTGTCAAAATAATAACAGATGCCACGTGACAGAGTCTGCTGCACATATAAAGAAGTGAGCACACTAGACAGTTGTAGCAGAGTGCAAAACTGTCATCATGGGTGAAGGACACAATGTGACAGATGTCTAAAAGGGCATGATAATAGGGTACCGGGTGAATGGTGATAGCATTTCAGAAACCACTATGTGTGATGGTCTAGAGCATGGGTGTCAAACTCCAGTCCTGGAGGGCCAGAGTCATGCATAGTTTGGTGATTTTTGTGCTGTGACTCTACAATAAAACCTGGTAATTACCTCCTGAGCTGAATCAGGTACGTTTGGTCAGAAAGATAACTAAATTGTTCAGGAATCTGGCCCTCCAGGACTGGAGCATGACACCCCTGTTCTAGAGCCTCTGTACAGGCCATTGATGCTATTGGAGAACAACTCCAGTGAGTGTTACCGTGTGTTTTGCTGCAGTTGGAATGGGCACACATACCTCCAGATACCTTCTGTCACCTAATACAGTTCATGCCACAATGTCTCGCTAATGTCATCCAAGCCAAGGGTGGTTATTCCTACTGTCGCGTAGTTGGTCTTAATATTGTGATATAATTAAAAGTGTTCAAAAATGGCCAAAATAGGCAGACCTCGAAGGGTTAATAGCAGTATTAATATATTCATTACTGTATTTAGTAAGAAATGACATAATAGCAAGTAAATGCCGAGTGTGTACAACTGACACAGTTTGAGTGTCTTTATTGTATTTATTTTGTTCATTGTTATTTTACTGTTCATGGTTGTGGACATGTGACTTCCTGTCAGTCTGCAGGAGCGACATCACACTGAGTGAACATCTGAACACCATACTGAACATTTGATCTCTCTCTCTCTCTCTCTCTCTCTCTCTCTCTCTGCAGGTGTCCTATACAGCCCTTTCTCTTAGATAAAGTTTTTTTTAGATCTGCAGAACCGTTAAAGCTGTGTGTGTGTGTGTGTGTGTGTGTGTTTTCTCAAGTTCACATTCCTCAAATAATGATATAACAAGCGAAAATCCCCAAAGCAACAACACACACTGCATACACTGCGTCCCAGCAGATACATCAGACCTGATACTGCAGTACTGATTGATTATGACACACTGTATCATTTACAGTAATACTTACCTCCTTCATTTTGAAGTAAAAGAGTAGTGTCTATAAGTCGTTTATCTATTTGTGCTGTTTAATATAATGAGGCTGAATGGGGGCTATAGTGGTGTAGGCTGAATGTTGGATATACTGGTGTAGGATGAGTGTTGGATATACTGGTGTAGGCTGAATGTTGGATATACTGGTGTAGGATGAGTGTTGGATATACTGGTGTAGGATGAGTGTTGGATATACTGGTGTAGGCTGAATGTTGGATATACTGGTGTAGGATGAGTGTTGGATATACTGGTGTAGGCTGAATGTTGGATATACTGGTGTAGGCTTAATGGGGGCTATACTGATTTAGGCTGAATGGGGTCTATACTGTGGTAGGCTAAATGTTGGATATACTGGTGTAGGCTGAACAAGGGCTATACTGGTGTAGGCTGATTGAGCAGATCTATGCAAACACAGTGGCTGTTTTTGCAGCCTAGTTTCCATACATGGACAGAGTACAAGGTCTATTAGGTTTATTATCAAAAACATTTTCTATATATATTGTTTTCAATTAGTCAATCAACCAACACAGGCTAGGAGTCTTGCTGCTCCACATCTAAACTTAAGAAGTAGCTTTTGGATTCTAAACATGTCTGGGCTGATCCGCTCTGTGGAAAAAAATGTAAATATGATTTCAGTCAGAGCCATTCTTTTAATGTCCTTTTCAGTGTCCACTGAAAACATGCATCATAGCTGTATCAGAACAGCACGTCAGTATATGTGACTTCACTCCTAGGATGTACTGACAGGAGTAAAGAACAGGATAAAAAAAGCAGACATGAGTAGATTCATATAGACATGGCGGAGAATGACTGAACTGAATGTTGACTAAGAGGACACTTCAGGTCAGTAGTGATCACTGAGAGTGTGATTTGAGTTTAGGCTCATGTGATCTCAGTAGTTTACTCTTTTACACGCATTCCTTTCTATTCAACTTACCAGCATCCCGACAGAACGTACAGTAACACTGAACAATACTTATGACTTTTATGAGGCTGTTTATGATCTTACAGAAGAAAGTGTGCTAGGTTTGCTGTGGCTGGAGTTATGGAGTTGTTGAGAATATGGATGGAAAAGTGGAGAGAGCGCCCTCTGCTGGTTGTGTTCAAACTGTAGTTTATTAATGAACGGTGCTGCAAATAACAATGTCACTTCTATGCTCAGGTATATTTCATAATATGGCAATGTTCATATCACAGAATTATGAAGTGTTAAAGTGCTGTAGACAGAATGGGTGTAGCTAAACTGGTGTAAGTTGAATTGGCGGGGCCAAAATGGTCTAGAACGAATGGGTGGAGCTAAACTGCTATACTACAAATTCACTTGACATCACTACAATAATAAACCCTCCTTCTGGGTGGAAAATGCTCCTCATTGTGCTTATGAATCACTAACAATTGCTTGTTTGTTTTCCACAAACTTGTTTGTGTTGGGTGCTTACCAGCCTTTACCCAGCATCCATCTCACCACTGAACTTAACTCTGCAACTCATTCTAATCTCAGATGCTGAACCCACAGACGTCTTTTCATGGTTTCAGTGTTTTACAGCAGGAAAACAAAAGAAACCCAAAGTGTTATACACTGAACTTGGCATTTTTGGGGAATTTTGTTCTAAGATTTGTCACAATTTCTGAGTAAATTTCTATTGTGTTGTGCTCCACACCATTCTGGTCCGTTATGTATTATCTACCCAGAACTGTATTGAAGCACTTTGTTTAGGAGCATATTTGTTTTTGGATCTTTTTTTGTACTGTAAATATTAGGGGGTGTAAAAAATAACCGATTTGGATCGGAACACCGATTTTGACTTAAACGATGTGAATACATCGGTACATGGACCCCTGAATCGGTCTATTTGTAGCATAAACCGGCTGATGACCCGATTAAATAGCTGTGAATCGGTTTGGCGTTGCTGATTTGCGCTCCTGCTGCTCGCTCTGCTTCTCTCTCTCTCTCTCTCTCTCTCTCTCTCTCTCTCCCTCTGACTAACTGTCGCGATATTTGTCACAGTCACGTGTCATCACCAGAGTTGCCAGGTTCGCGGTTTTCACGCCAATTTGGGGTACTTGTAAAAATTACAGCGGCTGCCAAAAAAATAACAGAGAGAGAGAGCTGGGAAAAAAAGGTTTGATGGACTGATAATATATCCCTTATGAAAAAAATACTAAGTCGTACACTCATAGTTGTTTTGCTATTTGCTTCAAATGGGTGACAGACACATATTTTGTGCCAGTTTAAACTTCTGAAGGGCAGGTTTAAGACTAACTTTGGGCTGGATATTTTTTTGTGTGGTGGAGAATGAGGGCTTTCTGGACTTGTTTAAAACATTGGAGCCCCGGTACCACATCCCAACGCGACAGTATTTTACTGTTTCTGAATTCACATGTCAAATACAACTATACAAGTTCTCTAGTATTTCATTAATCTATCTGAATGCAAGCAAAAACACATTTTTAGTATTAACTTATGTTGACTCAATGTAAAATTATCTATTTTAAACAAGTAACGTATTATTTCCTACCCTATTATACTGAACCAAATCGTATCGAAATCGTACTGAATCGAATCAAACCGAATCGGTCCAATTTAAAATATATCGTTTCTTAATCGTATCGTACCGCATGAATCGAGATACATATCGGATCGTCATTTATTGGACAAATACACACCACTAGTAAATATGCAATGTAAAGACATCTGTGAATGAATCTGAATGAATCTATGGATGCAGAGTCAATGTTGCACTCCACCTCAGCTGTGCCCCTAGCCCCGCCTCAGTCACATGTTTTCTGTTTGTGTTGCTTGTGTGCTGTCTGTCCACGTGTTCTGTTACCATGTGTGTCTGTAGTCGCCGCCCTTGTCTCATCATCATGATTCATTAATGGTCACACCTGTCTTGTGTTATCACTCAGCCCTGTTTGTTCATGCCAGTTTGATTACGTGTGCTACATAGCTCCCTCGTGTTTGCCTTGTCCTTTGTCAGTCATTAAATGTAAGACGTGAGTTAATTTGAATGTCAATGTGTGTTTTACAGTTCGTCTGTATTCTTTTGTGTTTACTACCATTAAAACCATCACTTGGATCCCACCCCTGCATCCTGCCTCTTCCTCAACCCCCCTTTGTGCGTTACAGTTAAGTTCAGTGGTGAGATTAATGAATAACTCTACAACCATGAGGCTGGGTAAAGGCTGCCAACCAACACAACTGAGTCTGTGGAAAACAAGCAACATAAACTATTATTACTTATTCAGAAATAAAAAGGTTTACTGGTTGCTTGAAGTCATGAAGTTGTCAGTGATCTGTAAGTGTGTGTGAGGTAGTGTTATCCAGTCAGAAAAAGGGTTTATTACTCATCGTGTAGGCTGAACAAGGTGGAGGTAAACTGCTGTAGGCTGAATAGGAGGATATATGTTTAACTCCACTGTTGCTTATTTGAGGTTAGTTTCCATGTATGAATTGGGGAGTGAATTACAGTAGTAAAAACAATGGTCATACATTTGGCTGTGAATTACTACAGTGTGTACGATCTGTCAATACCACTGTGGATGTTTTTTAACATTTGTTGTTTTTTGTCTTGCTTCAAAATCAGTACGAATGGGAGACGGGGATGATCCCAGATCAGTGTCTTAGAGCTGATCCTGCTGTGCTGTATGGAGCAGATGGTGCTGAATTAGTTCATTGCACTCCATCTGATCACGCAGCAGCTTTAGAAAGGAGTGCGTAGCCCTGGGTTCTAGGAGTAGAGAAAGTGAATTTTCAGAAAATGTTCTTTTATGGTTTTATGGTGACTGTGAGCTTCTGGCTCTGGGCTACAGCACGAGAGACGAGGGAGGAAAGTTACTCTCCATCTGTCTGTGTGGTAGTGAATAAAGAGAACTGCAGCTCAGTGTAACCTGGAGTGAAGACTTCATTACACAGATAGACGGCAGTCTTATTACAAACTACCAAACCTCATCAAAACCCCCTGACTTGTTGCGGTACCGTTCTGGTGTACAGTTGCAAAATGTAGTTTCCTCTGACAAGTTTGTATAACTGGACACCTTGAAGGCTCTTGAATCCTGCATATAACCCAGGTATTACACATTTCTGTGTTATTTTAGTGACATGTGACTCTACCTGTCAATCAACAGATATTTATGATGGTTGAAGTGAGGGTGAAAGTGAAAGTGATACATTGACCAATGTGCTTTGCTTCCTTTAACCCATTTAATAAAACACACACTAGTGAACACACACTATGGAGCAGTGAGCACACTTTCTCAGAGTGGAATACAGCCCTGTCCATGGTGCCCAGGGAGCAGTTGGGGGTTAGGTGCCTTGCAGTCTGTTCTTGTCAGTGACAAAAGACTGGTTCCTAAACCACAATGCCCCTTTCCATTCAAAGTTTCCAGAGTACTGACTCAGAACATTCAATACACAGTGATTTTTACCAAATCTACTTCAGAATTGCCCCATTACAGCATTAATAGACACCTGCCAGCTGATCAGAAAAGAGTCCCTGGAGCAGGGGCGTGCCTAGGCCTGGGCTACGGGGCTATAGCCCCGGCTCTTGGGATGTCTATTCAGTTCCTGGTAGAGCAACCGCCCCACACAACCCCAACAACCCCACCTCACCCCCCTTCGGAAAGAACACCCCTCAAACCTCCCCTCCCCCAGGACCAACATCTAAATGCGCACGACCCCCCATGCTTATTCCACTTTATATTTCATATGTTTAATAAGATGCTCAAAATCTCAACATCTAAACTTACTTTTATAATCTGTATAAAACAGCAAAATGATTCTTACTCAAAGTGGTTCTAACTTTGTTCATTTGAATGCTAACAGAGACAGAATAGATACAGTATCAGTCAAAGGTTTGGACACATCATCTGGGCATTCAGAGGTTTTTCATGATTTAAAAATGTTCTGCATTGCAGATTAATACTAAAGTCATCTAAACTATGAATAAACACATATATAATTATTTAGTAAACAAACAAGTGTTAAACAAACCAGAATATGTTTATATTTTACATTCTTCACAGTAGGCACCTCTTGCTTAGATGGCAGCTAAGTTAAGCTAAGCTTTTAAGTTTACTACATGATTCTTTATGTGTTCACTCATAGTCTGGATGACTTCAGTATTCATTTACAATGTAGGAAAAAAAGCGAATAAAGAAAACCACTGAATGAGAAGGTGTGTCCAAAGTTTTGACTGGTACTGTATATTAGCTGATATTAGGCAGACTTAGTGCAGGCTAATGAAGCCGTAGCAGCGGCTCCGGCAAAACCAGATTAAAGGAGGAAATGGAGGGAGGATGTGTTCATGAGAGGAATGCAGGGAAGAGAGGAGAAAGAACTGAGATTAAAGGGAATATGTGTGTGATAGAGAACGGATTATAGTCGATTATATGTCATGGTCAGTTTTGAAACCTGTGTGGAAGAGTAAGTCACCAAAAG
>BRDA01030004.1:0-20749 GCA_036984385.1 Crenuchus spilurus | reverse complement strand
CCCGCCACCCTGCTAGAGGACGATTAGCATTGTATTGATATGCTAATTTCATGACAAACTCTCCAGAGCAAAGTGAGGGAAACCAGTTTCACAGAAAGAGACTGAAAATACTATATTATATTTCAAAATGAAATGAAACTCACAGAGAGAATGTATTTATTTATTTATTTATTTATTTTGGATCTTTTTTATGCATTGGAATCTTCAGGGCAAAGCCATGAAAATACTCGTCAGCAAAACACAGCGCCAGTCTCCAGGGCAAAGTGAGGGAAATATCTCAGAATCTCAGTCAAGATTCACAGAAAGACACTGAAAATACTATATTATATTTTACAATCAAACGAAGAACACAGAGAAAATGTATTTATTTATTCATTTTAGATCGTTTTATTTCAAAACTAAACAAGTGATTGTTTATTTCGGTCTCTGGGAAAGTTATTCTGTCTTATTTATGATAAATAAATGTCTAATAAACTATATTTCGTTTCATTTCCCTGTTATCCAACGAAATAAAATACAATGGATTATTTTTGCTTTACGTAGACACTGAAACTAACTGTAATATACGAGCCTAAACCCTGTGGGGGATGATATCCTAGCAATAGTTAACATAACAATAGCTTGCTGATAGCCCACAAGAGGGAGGGGGACTTTTCAGAAATTCCTCAGAATCTCAAAAAACTTCAGCCTTGCCAGTGTTAACAGTTTGTCTTGAATCATACAGTTGCTCTTTGTACACAGTAGCTGGCAATAGAATTTGTACTTGACATGGACTTTCATAGCTGTGTTCTTCACCTCATTTACATGTAGACAACTTGTACACATTCACATATATGAACACATTCATGAATGAAAGTATTGTGGAATAAATGCAGAGTACAGCAGTTTAAGATGTACAGAAATGAAAGAATTAAACTAGAATAAAGTGTTAAGTGCATACCAGTGATGAGTTAATAGCCTCATATGTGTTGTAATCATTTAATAGTGTGATAGTATGAGAAACTAAAATTCTGTCATTGTTTTAACCATCATATTTGAAGTGTCTGCCCACTTTTCTTTGCCTACTTCCTGGTTCAGTAGGTGTGCTGATCAAGCAGGATGAGCAGGTTAACACCAGTTATCTTTTCTGCAGACCTGTTAATGTTCTGAACATTTGTGTATGGTGACAGTGCTGTACCAGATTGCCATAAAGGTGGTGATGACTCTGATACTGGTGTGTAGAACTGAGCATGCAAGTTAAACAACTTGAGCTGCTGGGCTTTCTTGGGCCCTGTTCACACTTGGCATTAATGTACGCCCTGGGCAATCCGATACAAGTGGTCGCAAGGTCACTCGAACTACATTTGAAGGTAGGCAGGGGTGCACATTAGTGCCAGGTGTGAATGGGACCTTAGTGATTGTGTGATATTGGTTTGCCACTTGAGGTTGCTGGTAATTGTAGTTTAAAGGTACATATATTCTAAGTCCCACAGGGATTGCCACTGTTTTGAATGTGTTTAGCTTGTTAAGTTATGACTGCTTCAGAAGGCCAGCTGTTGAGCTATGAATATCACAATCTCTGCTGAGATCAATAGTAGCTGTAGTGCCATCTAGTGCTGGGCGATAAAACGATATAGATTTTTTTCCACGATAATTTGATGATAAGCCAGGACAACAGAATTCGATAAGCACTAACGTTTGTTTCCATGTCACGTCTAAGCAGCTTGACAGTGAGTTCAGAAGTCTAATACTGCTGCTTGTTAGCTCCTCCTCACCAGCGCCGCCAAAATGCACTGTTGTGTTTAAGACAAGCGTGTGATTCGAGGAGAGCGTAATGGGGCCGGGCGAGAGAGCTCGAGGTCGCTGTGTGCTCGTCTGTTTGTGTGAGAAGGAGGGGGGCTTGCTGTGGGTGTGTGTCAGCCCAAGTGCTAGCATTAGCCTGTTAGCTTGGCTGTCATGTTGGAGTGGCTGCGGCCGACAGCAACCATTGTAAGTTTCAACAATAAAGCGACGACTAAACGTCTTTCTCGTCCATCCTTTCAACGCGTCCAGCCGGATGCTACAATATTATGTTCTGGTAATAAACATTTTAATATTTTAAACAGTAACATTTCATGTATTTACTTTGATGTTTTTAGAAAGATGTTGTTTAAAATTATGACGGTGTTAGAAAATTTCATATTGTGATAATTATCGAGATTGATCAGTATAGAAAAATTTATCGTGATAACATTTTTGGCCATATCGCCCAGCTCTAGTGCCATCTGATTTTGACAGAGGGGCCTATGGAGATGCAGTCATTAATATATAGATAGAAGAACAGTGGGGAGAGACATCTTTGGAAGGTGGTAGTACTGATTGTCTGTGGAGAACTATTCCAGCCTTATCTGCTACTGTCAGCCCGTGAGGGAATGGGTGCTGCCCATGAGAGTTGATGGAGTATGTAGTGGAATGTTGAACGCCCAGCTGAAGTCCGAAAATAAAGTTGTCAATAGACTCATGGTAATTTCCCATGCTAAGGAATATCTTGATGTCTTATTTGTGCTACAGGATGTACTTCAAGTGTACTTAATACCAGTCTCTTGAAGCATTTCATGACTGCAGAGATAAAGGCAATGGTTCTGTAGTCATTGAATCTTTTCATTGTTACGTTTTTGGTGATGAGTGTTCTAGTACTACGTTTGAAGCAGGGAAGAAACTTCACACACCAACAGTCATCTGTAGTAGAGTGGCGTGAAGTCTTGGTCAACCCTCATTGGTGAATTCCTTTGAAACATGGATTGCCTTTGATATATTTGATTCACGTTCTTCTGGAAATATTTGTGTCCTCAAGGAAGCTGATGTGTTCACAATAGTGACCTGAATACTGAAGTTTAACAGACTGTAGCTTTTGTCTGTATGTTGTAAGAAAACTAATTAGGCTGTGATCAAATAAGCCTAAGCTGTACAGGGAACAGAGTAATATAATTTTTTGAAACCCATGTTACAGCGATCGAGTGTGTTGCTTTCCCTGGTGGAACAAGTGTGACAATTAGTGTGTGTGTGTGTGTGTTTTGCTAGTGATCTGCTCTGGTGTGGGCCTGCAGTGCTTAATACATGCATCCTTCAGGTAGAACTCCAATCAGTGTAAAGAATTGAAAGTTATAAAATGAGTTACAGTTTATGAAAAAGGATTTTAGGGACATAGTTTCATTAGTACTGTTCTGTGCACCAGCCTTCTTTGATGTAAGAGCAGACTCGTGATTTCTCTGATAGGTCAAGTCATATAAAATAAACATTGTATATTTAACCATGTTGATTATATTCACCTAGAGCTGGGCGATATGGCCAAAAATGTTATCACAATAAATTTTTCTGTATTGATCAATCTCGATAATTATCACGGTATTAAATTTTTTAACACTGTCATAGTTTTAAACATCTTTCTAAAAACGTCAGAATAAATACATGAAATGTTACTATTTAAAATATTAAAATGTTTATTAGCAGAACATAATATTGTAGCATCCGGCTGGATGCGTTGAAAAGATGGACGAGAAAGACGTTTACAGTCGTCGCTTTATTGTTGAGACTTGCAATGATTGCTGTTGGCCGCAGCCACTCCAAAATAATAACAGGCTAGAGAGCCAAGCTAACAGGCTAATGCTAGCACTTGGACTGACACCCACCCACAGCGAGCCCCCCCCCCCCCTTTACACAAACAGATGAGCAAACAGCAGCTCATCACAGCTTGTTGCCCCCAATCACAGCTTGTTTTAAACACAACAGTGCATTTTGGCGGCGCTGGTGAGGAGGATCTAACAAGCAGCAGTATCAGACTTCTGACCTCACTGTCAAGCTGCTTAGACAAGAAATGGAAACAAATGTTAATGCTTATCGAATTTTATTGTCCCAGCTTATCATTGTCATCGAGGGAAAAATTATCGTGAAAAAAATCAATATCGTTTTATCGCCCAGCATCTTCACCCCATTTTCTACACTATCCACTGTTTATTAGCTCAGACGTTAACAGCTACACAACATTAAACTTTACTTATTAGCTTCAGGCTAATTAAATGAAATAAATGTTCACATTTATTAATGAAGTAAGAAGGTTAAGATTTTTAAAAACTGGCATTCTGGGTGGCTTACCTTGGCATTAGCAGATTTGTATAAAATTCAGGTTTTTTTTTTTTTGTTTAACAGAGAACATTTTAAAATGATTAGCATCCCAAGCTTATCATTTTGTTTTTCTTGGGTTTTCTTCCCTTTTAACATTTTCTTTTTTGTGTGTCCTAGCTGTACTCCACTCTGAAAGAGGGGAACCCACCCTGGGAAGTGACTGAGGCTGTGCTTTTCATCATGGCTGCAATTGCCAAAAGTGTAGATCCGTAAGTGAGCTTATTATTAAAACAGCAGAGTAATCGATATGCTATTAAACAGTATTTCCTTTTAGTAAATTTTTTAGAATAGAACTTAACAAATAAATTCTGTGACACGAGGTGAACAATACTAATCTCTATATACATTTTGTTTACTCTTGTTCGTGTGTGTGTGTGTGTGTGTGTGTGTAGTGAGAATAACCCCACTTTGACAGAGGTGCTGGAGCAGGTGGTTCTTCTACCTCAGACAGTACACATTGCTGTGCGCTACACCAGCATTGAACTGGTGGGAGAGATGAGTGAGGTGGTCGACCGCAACCCGCGCTTTTTAGGTGAGAAGTGCTACAGTGAAATCAGTCTGCTTTGACAGACTCTTACTTTCTCAGACTGCAACTCATAACCATTTGGGTCAAGTGCTGTTTTTTAGGCTAGCTTAGTTACACCAGAGTTCTTTCAGGAAAGTTTGAGAGCTTGACACCCATCATTGCACGCCCCTGTTGTTATTTCAGTCACACCGTAGTGTACTGGATGGTTTGAGAATTTCAGTTTTGTTGGGCCAACTGATCATCTCAGAATTTATATTTAATTTAAGATTTAGATATTTTAACATTTGACTTGTAAAGACATTATTTGAATTTTTTTCTCATAAATCCACAAGAGGGTGCTCTTTGTGAACATCAAATATATACAGGGGTTAGACAATGAAACTGAAACAGCTGGTTTTAGACCACAATAATTTATTAGTAGGTGTAGGGCCTCCTTTTGCAGCCAATACAGTGTCAGTTTGTCTTGGGAATGACACATACAAGTCCTGCACAGTGGTCAGAGGGATTTTAAGCCATTCTTCTTACAGGATAGTGGTCAGATCACTACGTGATGCTGGTGGAGGAAACTGTTTCCTGACTCGCTCCTCCAAAACACCCCAAAAGTGGCTCAATAATATTTAGACACAAAGACTTGCTGTCTTGGTCACAGATGCGCCAGCAAGACGTGCAGCAACAATTTGTCCTCTTTTGAACTCTGGTATGTCACCATAATGTTGTGTGCATTGTAATATACTATATAACTGTGCTCTTACCTGCTAACTGAACCTTCACACTCTGCTCTTACTGGTGCAATGTGACATTAATGAAGATTGGCCACCAGACTGGTCCAATTTAGCCATGAAACCTCCCTCACTAACTGTGTTTCAGTTTCATTGTGTAACCCCTGTATTTGAGAATTACTTTTAAATGAAATAAATACCGTTCACATTTAAAACACTGACCTGTCAAAAAGCCATCTTCAGGTCGTTTGCCTCCCTCAAAAAAATCTGTATTTCTGCCTGTTGTGATTCAGGTTATAAAGTAAGCGCTTCAGAAAGAGGTGCTCTGATATGTTTTCAGGTGTTCCCATAAAATCAAAACGGTAATTAAAGCCGACATAGATCGTAGATGTTTCTTTTGCGGTGCCTTACAAAAGTATTCAGCCCTCTTAAAAGTAATCAGATTTGTCAGGATTACAGATGACCCAGATTCAGCCCCGTTAATATGACTCTAAATAATCACTGCTGCAGCCAATTGATGTTAAGTATGTTTTCTTCTAACTTGTGATAATTTCGCTGTACTTGCACTTGTGCACGGACAATAAATCGATTGATTGATTCTGATTCTGAGACTTAAGTCACAGTTATAGTTACATGGACATCACCTGTGTGCAGGCCCAGGTGTTCCAAATACAGGAAAGTGGCTAGGGCAGTGATGATGATATAATGCCTACCGTGCTATTGGTGGGTTAATTACCGTTGTCACGTCAAGCTCAGTGGCACAGTACCATCTGCACTGTACTGGATTTTTAATGCAAATTACAAGTGACTATCATACAGTGCCAACCAATTGTATCTTCACTCAATGTCCATTATATCGACTCCACTGAGGACAGAGGTGCCCTGTGGTGCTGATGATGATTCACCAGGGCTGACTCTCCGCCCATACGGATCACACACTGCAAATGTGGCCCCAAACGTCAATAGGGTCACCATTTAAGTCTAAAGTCTGTAACTGTAGCAGTTCAAAGTGCACCTATATGATCAGTGAAGCTACAAGGAGTGTAGATCTTTAATACTGAAGTCTTTTAGACAGTATGAGCATAGAAAAGGAGTGTATTTGCATTGCGAATCAATCTCAAAAGGCGTTTTAGTATTAACAGCACACAGTAATTTACTTTGTTTGGTAGGGTGTGGTCTTTCATGACTGTGTGTTGTTTCAGATCCTGTGCTGAACTATTTGATGAAGGGGCTACGGGAGAAGCCATTGGCGTCAGTAGCAGCCAAGGCCATCCACAACATCTGCTCAGTGTGCAGGGACCACATGGCGCAACACTTCCAGGGCCTGCTGGACATTGCCCGCTCTCTTGACTCCTTTGCCCTGTCCACTGACGCTGCCATCGGCCTGCTCAAAGGTAACGTGAGCTCGGAATTATTCAAGACTTTTAGATCTTTCCGTCTCACTCAGAGGACAACAACCATCCAGTAACACATGTATGTCCTCTGTACATATGTGAACATGCCAACTGGCAATACAGCACTAGCCAGAGTACTGGTGATGCGGTGCAAGCTGTTTTTTTATGATTACAGGCCCAGTATGTCTTAGGACTCTTATATATTTCAAAGTCTATTTGATATATTTGCTTTGTTTGTGTTTAGAATAGTGAAAAATTAATTTATTATTATTGAGAAGCTGCTGTATTTGAGCCTATAGTGTTGTCTATACCAGGGGTTCTCAACTGGTCTCAGCCCTGGACCCATATTTTCTCATGGTCATTAAGTCTGGACCCACTTTTATAGAATACAAACCAATCAAATTTATTTTGTAAAAATAGCCTTCAGGGGGACACGACTGGCTTGATTCGGGTGGTTTGACAGGGTGCTGGAACATAAATTAAATTAATATTATTAATAAATATTAATACATTACAAATTATGATGTGATTATAATATACTAATAATAACTTAAGTGTTATTAATAAAATAATAAAATTTATATTATCATTAATAAAATATTACATATTATTAAATATTTATAAACTGTTAAAAGCACGAAGCATAAAATTATCACCCAATTCTTTGCCTCCAAACAACATCACAAATTTAAACAGAAGAGTAACCAGCAGTGTTGCCAGATCTCGCGAAAGAAACAAGCAACCAGCTCTATGAAAACAAGCCCAACTGGCAACCCACCACATTCGGTAAAACAGAAGCCGCTTTTAAACAGCATAAAGGTAAACATTTATGACATTATACATAAACAACACCAAAAATTATGATAAACACTTTTAATATAAACATTGGCAGGCTACGTAGGTGGCTATTTTTTATGTCATTTCTTTGTTTTGTGTTTCGGGGCACTGAAACCCATGTTTGTTAGCCTCAGTGAGCAGATTTTTTGTGCTTCTCGTCTTTCGCTTTGTTATGGGGAGATAATCAAAGAGTTTCACTCGGAAAGAAAGTCAAGCCCAAATAAGCAACTTCACGTTCAAAAACAAGCTAAAAAAAAAAAAAAAAAACCGCAACCCGGCACTCACGAGATTTGCAAGCGACTTCAGAAAAAACAAGCACAAAGTCGCTTATAATAAGTGGACTTGGCAACACTGATAACCAGCAAATGGTGGTTACCATGGTAACGAGAATGCTGTGCGCTCGACTGCCGCCTGCCTTTCTGTCTTTTTTTTTTTTTTTTTTTTTTTTTTTTTTTTTTTTCTTCAATTTAAAAGACGAGGACAAAGTCAGATAAGCATTAATTATTTTTTTATGTTTTTAAAATGTATTTATTTTTTACAATCTGTCCGCGACCCGCCCAGAACCAGTTGAAAACCTCTGGTCTATACTAAAGAGAGGTAAAGTAGTGTCCTTGGCATGTTTTAGGCACGGCACTGGTGCTGGCTCGACTTCCTCTGGAGAAGATTGCAGAGTGTCTGAGTGATCTATGCTCTGTGCAGGTCATGGCCCTGAAGAAGGTGTGTGTTTGTGTGAGTGTGCATGCTCTTTGTGGCAGCAACCATTACTGATATTACTATTTCATATAGTTTTAGGACACATCCTGATTCGGTCGTTGATTTGTCTGCGTGTTTTGTCTCTTCAGCTGCTGGCTCAGGACTCCAGTAATGGCAAGTCATCAGACCCCACTGTATGGCTGGATAGACTGGCTGTCATTTTCAGGTAAACATGCATGTTATTTATATATTGATATAGACCCTTAGACTGTCTCCATTCTGCCATTCACTTTTTTTTCCGGCTCTTTGTAGACATACAAATCCCATCATAGAGAACGGGCAAACACATCCCTGCCAGAAAGTCATCCAAGAGGTAAAATCTTATGGTTTTACTTTACTTGTAAAAATGCTGCATAGATCTTTACAGTGTTCAGTAAATGTCAACCCTCTTGCCTTGCCTGAGGTTATCATGGGATTGAATTTATAAACTTGTCTTTGCAGATTTGGCCTGTGCTATCCGAGACGCTTAATACACATCAGGCAGATAACCGCATTGTGGAGCGCTGCTGCCGCTGCTTGAGGTTTGCTGTTCGCTGCGTGGGAAAGGGCTCAGCTTCCCTTTTGCAACCACTTGTTACACAGGTGTGTGTGTGTATGGTTTTGCTCAGTTTCATCTTTTACTGAGTCTGTGACATGTACGACAGTAGCCCTTCTACTGGTTCAGACCAGATGGCACAACCTTTGCATCCTTGTGTGCCCAACACCTTCTTGGCCAGTTGATGGAGCAGTGCCAAAACACCACCAGCATTTCACCATAATTCCCTCTTTCCAAAGAACCCCTTGATCTGCAGCCTGTGTCTAATGAGAAGCCTCATTGTGGTGACCCAGTCGTCTAGCCATTTGTGTCACTCAGATGCTTATGTTTGCTTATTGCACAAAGTTTAGTGCTGGTTACAGGAGGAATGTGTAAACTTGTAGTGCTTGCCATCCTGTGAGTATGTGACTGTAACCAGTCATAAGTGCTTTTAATGTTTTTTAGTTATTTTGTCTTTGTACAGTGTATCACAAAAGTGAGTACACCCCTCACAATTCTGCAGATATATAAGTTTATCTTTTCATGGGACAACACTGACAAAATGACACTTGGACACAATGAAAAGTCGTCTGTGTGCAGCTTATATAACAGTGTACATTTATTCTTCCCTCAAAATAGCTCAACATACAGCCATTAATGTCTAAACCACCGGCAACAAAAGTGAGTACACCCCTTAGTGAAAGTTCCTGAAATGTCAATATTTTGTGTGGCCACCATTATTCTCCAAAACTGCCTTAACTCTCCTGGGCATGGAGTTTACCAGAGCTTCACAGGTTGCCACTGGAATGCTTTTCCACTCCTCCATGACAACTTCATGGAGCTGGTGGATATTCGAGACTTTGCGCTCCTCCACCTTCCGCTTGAGGATGCCCCAAAGATGTTCTGTTGGGTTTAGGTCTGGAGACATGCTTGGCCAGTCCATCACCTTTACCCTCAGCCTCTTCAGTAAAGCAGTGGTCATCTTAGAGGTGTGTTTGGGGTCATTATCATGCTGGAACACTGCCCTGCCAACCAGTTTCCAGAGGGAGGAGATCATGCTCTGCTTCATTATTTCACAGTACACATTGGAGTTCAACTCCCCAACACCTGCTGCACTCATGCAGCCCCAGACCATTGCATTCCCACCACCATACTTGACTGTAGGCATGACACACTTATCTTTGTACTCCTCACCTGATTGCCGCCACACATGCTTGAGACCATCTGAACCAAACAAATTAATCTTCATCATAGGACATGGTTCCAGTAATCCATGTCCTTTGTATACAGACTTCAGAAGAGGCTTCCTTCTGGGGTGACAGCCAGGCAATTTGACGTAGTGTGCGGCGTATGGTCTGAGCACTGACAGGCTGACCCCCCCACCTCTTCAATCTCCTCAGCAATGCTGACAGCATTCCTGTATCTATCTTTCAAAGACAGCATTTGGTTGTGACGCTGAGCACGTGCACTCAGCTTCTTTGGACGACCAACGTGAGGTCTGTTCTGAGTGGACCCTGCTCTTTTAAAACACTGTGTGATCTTGGCCACTCAGTTTCAGGGTGTTGGCAATCTTCTTGTAGCGCAACAATTTGTCTTTTAAGATCCTCAGAGTTCTTTGCCATGAGGTGTCATGTTGGAGCTTTCAGTGACCAGTATGAGAGAGTGTGAGAGCTGTACTACAAAATTGAACACACCTGCTCCATATGCACACCTGAGACCTAGTAACACTAACAAGTCACAAGACATTTTGAGGGAAAATGACAAGCAGTGCTCAATTTGGACATTTAGGGGTGTAGTTTCTTAGGGGTGTACTCACTTCTGTTGCCGGTGGTTTAGACATTAATGGCTGTATATTGAGTTATTTTGAGGGAAGAATAAATGTACACTGTTATATAAGCTGCACACAGACGACTTTTCATTGTGTCAAAGTGTCATTTTGTCAGTGTTGTCCCATGAAAAGATAAACTTACATATCTGCAGAAATGTGAGGGGTGTACTCACTTTTGTCATACACTGTGTGTATATATGAGAAAATACTTTGATTGTAATATTTATTATCTTGCTGCTATTTCAGATGGTGAATGTGTACCAAGTTTACCCTCACTCCTGCTTCCTGTACCTGGGCAGTATTCTAGTAGATGAATATGGTATGGAGGAGGGCTGCAGACAAGGCCTGCTGGACATGCTACAGGTACTGTATTTTCCACAGTTTAATGACCTGGGATTTGGCTTTTCACAACTTTCCTTTTTGAATGTTTCATTTTAGAGCCTTCAAAAGACAAATGTCAGTATTTCTTAAATTCAATGAAGAAAATATCACACTTATATGTAGAAAATGTTTAAATATGTAATTTTGTCCAAACCAGGTTTAATTTGGCCCTTTTCACACACAATGAATATCAAACGTGATGAAGTCCAAGTTAACATAAAAACAGCTGAAAAATCATAGCAGGAAGAACTACTTTCTAGGAAAGTGAGCTAATGGAATAGTTTGCATCAGTATTATATTATTAGTCACATAAGGTAATGCCACAGTGTTGAAAGCCTTTTTTCTGATTTTTGAGATGCATTATAATCAGTGAGCTGTTATATTAACCTAACTTTGGCTTCCACAGGCTCTCTGTATGCCCACCTTCCAGTTATTGGAGCAACCAAATGGCCTGCGCAACCATCCTGACACAGTAGATGATCTGTTCAGACTTGTAACTAGGTATTCAATCATGCATTATCCTATAATTTGAGAAAAACAACATACGAAATCGTACGTATAGTGATTGACTGTTTGTTTCTCTGATTTAGATATTTGGTGATGCTTAAAACAAATTCCAAAAACTATTTCTGTAGTGCAGTTTTGTAGTTTTTCTTGCTAATGTCGTTTGACATAAGACATAAACATAAGACAGCATTCTAAAACATATAGCGTACTGCTACAAAACATTCTATGGGATGTAAAATCAAGGGTTGTTAAATTTTGCACAAAATGCTCATCGTATACGATACTTTAGCTCTGCACTTAGATGCTTGTTTGAGGTCCACTTTCAATGTCTACTCTTTACAAATCCCCATTCTTAAACAAACTCAGTATTTTGCTCTGTGTCTCTGTCTCTTATCCTTTTAGGTTTGTCCAGCGCAGCCCTGTCACTTTGCTAAGCAGTAGCATCATTGTCCACATTATCCAGTGTGCCATTGCTGCAACAACTCTGGACCACCGAGATGCCAACTGTAGCGTCATGAAGTTTGTCAGAGACCTTATTCACACAGGTGTCTCCAATGATGTGAGTGGCTGCAAAACATCAGTATAACCTCAGCTGTTACTGAGTAAATATTAAGGCTGTTACATTGTTCTCACCTCACTACTGGGTTTTAACACCAGAGACCAGGCTCATGATTTATTGTTTTCAGAACTTCAGTTATGGAAACAGAGTTTCCGCAGTGTCTTAAAAAGTTTAAAATTCAAAACTTTTAGGCCTTAAAAAGTCTTAAAAACGGCCAGATATCCATCCAAGGTCTTAAATTAATTTAAAGTCTTAAATTTTTACTTTTAATTCCAGAGAAGCGTAGTCTAATCGGAAGTTAGTTTTGCTAACTTTTGCTAACGTCGTCTAAATGCATCAGCGTAAATGTAGTTCTGTGTTTCTGGGTGGGCTGCTACCAGTGTGGGAACTACAAATCCCATGATAACACGTCAGTGAATACACTTGGCAATTTTCATTGCTATATTTAGCGATTTCTCAGACTTTTTCTTTTCTTTTCAAAAAAGCGACAAATCTAGTGACTTTTTCCGGTGTTATCGGATGTGGCATTATGTTTGTGCCACAATTTTGAATGTGCACGGATGTGTTGAGCGAGCAAGAAGATTTTACCGCTCTCGTGAACTCTATTGTATTAAAATCTCTCCTTCGTGCTCAACCTCTCTTGCTAATTGAGAATGACATAAAAAAGGAAGTCAAATGCCCTGAGAAGGGCATACAAAAACAAGCTTGTGCAACTCAAAACCCTTGAAACTGAGATCGGTGATAAAAAAAAAATAATAAAAAAAGAACTTATATGTAGGGTGAGTTTGTATTTAGACATGCTAGTGTTGTGTTGGTAAGGTTACTTGTGTTGAGAATGTAACTAATATCGAATGAACTTAATCCTTTTCTATAACTGAATTAATAAAAATAAAATGCTTTGCGAATATTTGGGATCATTAGAATGTTTCTGGCAATTTGTCATGTTGGTCTTATATTTAACTGAAAATGGTCTTAAAAGGTCTTTAAAAAAGTCTTAAATTTAACTCACTGAAACCTGCAAGAACCCTGTGGAAAATAAAAATTGTATCCATGTAATTGCAAAACTGAATGTTGGGCTGTCAATTATACAGTGATGGCAGTAACACGTTACTTAGTAACGCGTTACTCTAATTTTACTGTTTTTTTTCCCCAGTAACGAGTAATCTAACACGTTATTATTTCCAATCGAGTAATCAGATTAAAGTTACTCACCTAAGTCGCGGCGCATTACTATTTTTTATCATTTCCCTTTTTACAATATATATATATATATATATATCGTAGTAAAGCAGAGAGAAAAGCCAATACAGATTCAGCGTCTCATAAAATGGTCTTTTTATTGCTGTCCCAATAAGACTTAGCACAAAGGCCGCACCCCACCACACACTCTGAACTAGTGATGTCCCCAACATTACTGTACGTCTCATTAATGATAAGTCTGCAAACAGGGGTCAGTAAGTGATGTAAGAGAACATAAGATTATACAATAATGACACTAAACTAACACAAAACACTCACATAACAGAATTATCCTTAACAAAACACAACAGTCCCTAATTATGCAAAACCCGCAGGGTATTCTGGGAAGTGACGTCATTGACTCTGTGGCCTCGGTTAAGCAGACACTACAATATTTTTACTTTCTTCTTGCGATTTTACTTCTTCTTGCGGGATTGTGACGCAAATGTGAACAATGAAAGGAAGGGTTATCAAACAAAAACGCTGGCTACGGTCTTCCACAGCCTTAGACTCCGTGCAAACTCATTAAAACACAGCAGCAGTTTTCTTAGAGACAGTAACCCTTTATACTGACACTACTATACTATGAACTAACACATGTAACATTTAATTTATCTAATTTAAACCAAAATATTACAAAAACTCTCATGCAATCAAAATATCTTAATAAACTAATAGTCAAAAAATTAAATTACGACCACTCCTTTCTGCTCTAATGCTGTGAACAACAGGTTTAATGTTCAGTTTTGCCAAAACAGTGTTAACAGTTAAATATGTGAGGTCAGATTTATAAGATATATAAGATTTATAAAAACAAGTATTTATGTTAAGTGAAGTCATTAAAGATTTTTATTTTTTATTTAAAAATCTATATTTAAGATAATTCAAGAGAACCCGTCTTTTTTATATATAAAACATGTATTTTTTTTTTCTTCAGGAAATAGTTTTTAAGTTCAACTTTAAATGTCAGTTGATTGCTGCTGTTAAACATACATTTCCAATATTTGTCATTTTTATGTAGAGGTGGTGGTGGGGGTGATGTCTGCAGCCTCCGAAAGTAACTAATAAAGTAACTTGTAATCTAACTTAGTTACTTTACTGATTACTTGATTTTAAAAGTAACTAAGTTACTTTTTAAAGAGTAATCAGTAATCCGATTACTTTTTCAAAGTAACTATACCATCACTGCAATTGTATAATCATTTTTTTCACAATTATTTTAGATAATTCTCCACAGTTGTCTCTCATTTCATAATAAATAAGATTGCAGAATTAAGTCAAATGCGATCTTATGAAAGCCTGTTCTCTGGTCAGTTTGGGTCTACTCTGTATGCAACGGAAGTAGCTTATTGGACAGTTGATTAGTTAGTTTGACTATGACTTGATCTTTAACTGTGCAGCCTGTTTTATCTTGTGCTTACAACTTTTAATGAATTATTTTGATGGAAATCAATCATCACCTAAAATTTGATGAATGGTCTGGGAGGCATGTGGCACGATTGTTAAAGTGCAGTGTTGATTGCTGCTGTTGCATCTGAATTTGTTAAAATAATTGATGTCAATTGTACTTTTCCCACTGTCACAAAGTGTCGTCACACCTGTGATAAATAAGTAGACTGGTTGAGTAGTTATTGTACTGCTGTTTTATTTGTTATTGTGCATTATTAGTATTCATGGTTAAATCCATTTCCCCTCTCTCTAAGCATGAGGATGACTTTGAAGTGCGAAAGCGATTGATTGGCCAGGCCATGGAGCAACATGGGCAGCAGCTGGTCACTCAGCTGATACACACCTGCTGTTTCTGCCTGCCTTCATACACACTGCCTGATGTAGCTGAAGTGCTCTGGGAAATCATGGTCTTTGACAGGCCGGTAGGTCTCACCCACATACGTTAGTTTCATTGTTTTAAGGTAGAATGTGTTTTGTTCCACTAGAGGGCACTGAAGCTCATGACTTGAGAGGTTTATGGGTGTCATGTAATTCAGTATGTCTGACTTTGTTCTTCCTTCCGGCAGACGTTTTGCCGCTGGCTAGAGGCTGCACTGAAGGGACTCCCCAAGGAGATGTCGGGCGGGGCTGTAACTGTCACTCATAAACAGCTCACAGACTTCCATAAGCAGGTCACAAGGTGAGTTCAGCTATCGTCATCATCTGAGGATGTTCACACATGCAGATGGACCAGGGTGTCTGCAGTGTTAAAAGATTAACTGCACTATTTACACTCATTGTCCATGTTATCAGCTCCACTGAACATATATGTGCACTTTGTAGTTCTGCAAGTACAGACTGTAGGTCATCTGTTTCTCTCTATGCTTCAATTTCCTTTCATTCTGTTCTTCAATGATCAGGACCCCCACAGAGCAGGTATTACTTGGGTGGATCATTCTATGCACTGTGACACTGATGTGGTGGTAGTGTTAGTGTGTGTTGTGCAGGTATAAGTTGATCAAACAGCAGAGCTGTATATGGGTGAAAGGAGGCTGACAAAGTATACAGAGAAACGGATGGACTACAGTGTAATTGTTGAACTATAAACTGTAAACTGTTTCCCCAAAAATAAGACATCCCCTGAAAATAAGACCTAGTCGAGGTTTTGCTGAATTGCTTAATATAAGGCCTCCCTCCGAAAGTAAGACCTAGCAAAGTTTTTGTGATGCTCCCCCTGGTGGCCGGAAGCTGCAATATCGTCTATAGGGGAAGAAAAAAAGTAAAACGGGAAGAACCAATCAGATCGAACGCTGTTTAGAAGAAGAAAAGAAAGACGCAGCACACAGCGAGCAGTGGCCAGAGAAGGGAGAAATCCTGTTTACACTCACCATACTGCAAGAGCCCGCTGTCCAAAAGTCCCTCTACAGCGTTCAGTCTAACATACTGTACAGAAGTCATATATCTGCAGTCGGGAGACGCAGCCGGTTGAGTCATTAAAGTGATAAAGGCTGTTGCTCTGAAGATGTTAGCGCTGTGGCTAAGCTAATAGTGGCTGAATTTAACCCTTTAGCGTTTGGACTTGAGCTCAGTACTTTAAACATTCACTAAAGTGAGGTGGATTATACACACATTTACTTGTTTTAGCAAATATGTTCATAAAGTGCAGTAAAATGTTAAGAGCAGCTTAATTAAGCACTTTAACTGTATCTAAATATTTTCTGTAATATTCATTTATTTTATTTTTTTTCTTTGTGTATAATACTTTTTTTTTTTGCTCAACAATAAATGTGAATTCTTCTTCATGGAAAAATAAGACATCCCCTGAAAATAAGACCTAGCACATCTTTGGGAGCAAAAATTAATATAGGACACTCATTTTCGGGGAAACTGTATATATACACTCCTGATCAAAATCTTAAGGCCAGTTAAAAAATGGCAAGAATTTGCATTTTACACTATTGGATCTTAAGAAGGTTCTAAGTAGAGCTTCACAAAGCTAAAAGAAGAAATGGGTGCAAGAGACAAAGTTTTAAGCAGCCAATTTTTTTTAAAACTGCATTTTCACTCAAACATGATTTTTTCAGCTGATCAAAAGTTTAAGCCTTTAAAAGCCAAAATCTGTAAAAAAATTTGGATTCCATGTCGTTTTCTGTCAAGTATTTACACTGTCAAGACCTCCTGATGGCAAATTTTGATTTCTCATTTGGGGAGCTTTTTCCTTCAATGGAACAATGGAGCTTCAGGTTGTGCAGGAGCGTCAAACAGCAGCTGGCTATGTGGAGATGTTGCAGCGGGCATCGCTCATGACTGAGGACCCTCGTCTGTGTGGTAATGACTGGGTTTTTCAGCAGGACAGTGCTGCAGTTCACAATGCCCGCCTGACAAAGGAGAATAACATCAGACATTTGGGGATGGATGGTAAGGGAAGTTTACAAAAATGTACATCAGTTCCAGACAGTGGAGGCCCTTCGTGAAGCCATCTTCAACACTTGGAGCAACGTTCCCACTAGCCTCCTGAAAACACTTGCATCAAGCGGCCTAAATGATTGTTTGAAGTGATCAACAAGAACGGTGGAACTACTCATTACTGAGGCCTTTTTTTTGACACTTTGATTTCTGTTTTGAGGAGCTTTTCGGGTTTTTTTGAGCTACGGTCTTAAACTTTTTTTACAGCCTATTTCAGTTAAATTATTGTTTTCAGTAAATTCCCTGCTCAAAAGTTTTTGTCTCTTGCACCCATTTCTTTTTTTTTAGCATTGTGAAGCTCCACTTAGAACCTTCTTAAGATCCAATAGTGCAAAATGCACATTCTTGCAGTTTTTTAACTGGTCTTAAGGTCAGGAGTGTATTCAGTGGAGTTGATGACAGTGATTTTGGATACAAAGAGGTGGTCATAATCTGATATGTGCCTGTGTAAATACATTTTTTGCATTATGTGAACCTACTACATTAATAGTAGGTGTGTCACTCATGTGGCCCCGGGCTCATGCTCAGGACAGTGTCTTAGTTGTTACGCATACATATTTTGCAAGAGTAGAGAAATACCAAAGGTTACTTGTTCAGCTGAGCTCCTCCAGGGCAGGCCTAAACAGGCAAAGCAACACAGACTTCCCTGTTGCTCACCTTTACCTGGATCTGCCCCGAGCAAGTCTCAACTTGGAGATTTGAGGATTTGACTCAAACGAGTGCACGCACACACTGATGATGTCACAATCAACCTCACAAGGAAAATATTGTCATTAAACTCGAGTGTTTTGGGCTTCTTTGGAAATCCACATCACGTTAAGTTTTGTAAGTGTTAAGTCTTCTCCATCCTTGTAACTTTGACTGACTCCCCTTTGTCTCCTCTTTTCTGGGTCTGTGTGTAGTGCGGAAGAGTGCAAGCAGGTATGCTGGGCAGTCAGAGAGTTCACCAGGCTTTACCGATAGCTGTGTTTATCCACTCATGCCGCAAAACCAGGTAAGGGCTGAAAAAGCTAACGAGTCGAGTAAATTCAATTGAAACAAAAGAATAACACAAAATTCTCATTTTGCAGGTCAAATCTTTTGTTTGCGAACATTCAGAGGTGACGACCAAGAAAGTCAAGATTGACTGCTTTTGAAAAACTAAAGGGAACTCCTATAATGAAGAATGGGTGGGACTTGGCGCCGTGGAAGAGCCACCGAGGCACATTGCAGGCTTTGGAGTGATGGGGTCACAGGAAATGCCTTGAGGGTGCGAAAGGAAGAGCCCATTCCCTCCCTTTAACCCCTCGTTGAGTACACCATTGCTATGGCTGTGGCAAGGAGAGGTGCCAGGAGAGTAGCCTTCTTGCTGGGGGAAGAGAGTGGGGAACCGTCTTCAGAAAGACCATAAAACAGAAAAAAAAAAAAAAACACACACAAAAAAAAAATCAAACAAGGATGTGCCTGGTTGCAACTCAAAATGCACTGTAGAGAAAAAAAGACTTGTATGTTTTTAAACAGAGAAATGGAGAGATTTATTTTCATGGACATGTCTTTAGGAATCAGAACACAACATTGCTGTCATAGCAAAGTGAGGATGCTCACACAGACAGTGGAAGCCTGTGGGAACAGCCCAAGACGATGGCCAATTGGGAATGTTTGAAGATTTGGTGTCACCTTTGACGTTTTTAACGCTGACTGGAGTTTTACCTTTATGAACTGCCAGATGAAGGTAAATCTACGAGATGGACTGGCAGGTGGATTTATATATATATTTTTTGTTCTTCCACTTTTTTTGGCATTGCTGTCCTAGAGAAGGGCAGATAACATCTGGGAGCGTGTAGCCATCATAAGAACAATAAAAGCGAAAACGCAGTGAGGAGCAAACACTGAGCCTTGTGTGAGCATCATTTTGGATGTTGTCATTGAGAGTCGGAGCAGAACTCATTCTTCCTCTCTGATCTCACCTTCTTCCCCTTTTATTTTCCCCTCCCCCTTTCCCTTCTTCTCTCTTTCTGAACCTGTTTGACCAGATTTCATTTGAACAGAGCAGTTCTGGTAGCAGGCCCCATTCTCTCACACATGTATGTTCCTCAGGGCAGAAGTCAGCAGTAACTAGCGTGAATTTTAACTTCCCGGATTCTGGAATATGACCGACTAAATCATGCAGAGCACCTCGGTACTAACAAGCGTTTCTGCGGAGTGTTTTATCTAGTCAGTATTTTTACTAAACACATGCTAGATAACTGCTAATAACATGGAAGTGAAAGAAGTCCGCAGCTTTCATCAGTACACGCCCCCCTCATAAATTCTTTTTAAAGGTTAATTTGCTAACGTAACACCTGGATCACTGCCACTCATTGCCCTGATCTGCTTGTTCAAGTCTGACGAGTTAGCACTTACGGACCAGGCACCCTGAAATGAGTCAGAGCTTCAAAGCATCAAATATTTGCTTAATGTCCAATTTACACGCTCAAAATCAGCCGGAGAACCTCCCTTATTGCATGCTCCTAACATTTAAAGTAGTGTGTCACTAGTGAAGCTTTCAAAGGAACTTTTCACAAGTTAACCCTGTTCACTGAGGTAGAAATGTTCTTACTCGGCACCAGCTGCACCATTTAAGGTGGAGTGAGAAATTGTACTCTGAGTTTGAACGTGAAACTGGTTCTCTTCCCATTTGTGCATGAATCTTCCCAATTTTGAACCTTTTGATGCTTTACCACCAACACAAGTATCTGTTCCAAGTTTGTTCCCAGCTGGAACAAAACAGTAGTAGGTTCTCCAGCATGAACTGCGACGACAGCCGTGGACTTATCGGGCTGTAGAGCAAAGATGTTCTCAGTGTGCAGTCGTCTGCTGCAGAAACGGCATTTGTTGTTTAATGTCTGACATCAAGAACGTAGCCCAACAAACGTCTCTTAATCTACAGAAACATCAGTCTGGTGTTGATATATGTGCCGATTTACTAAATGCGACGAGAATTGTGGGCTTCGATAAAACTGCACCATCTCTTTGGTTCTTTTACCGTCTTTTTAGTTCTGTTGCGTGTTGTGCTGTTCCCTCCATCCATATGCTGCATCCTTGTTTCTGGTCAAAACTGGTGCAAATGTGGTCTGGTTCACTTCCTGGTTCCTGAATAGAACCAGTTCAAGAACCCGAGTTAGTGGAACGGGGCTAAAAGTACTCACAAACATGCAGGTTCTGTTCTCTTTATATCTTCACAAACACTGAATGGTGTAGCTGAATTTAAGCTGTAGCTGCAGCTACTCAGGTCATTCATTCTAATGAGTCCCATTAAGAGAAGCACAGTTCTGAACAACTTATTCAGTCAACTCAACTAGGGATGTCCCGATCCGATCTCGGCATTTTTTTAACTGATCGGTGTCGGCTTTTCTGATCGGATTGTGACACTAGTGGGCGCTGTTTGGCTTCCAATCTCTGTCCACGTTTCACTATTGAATAGTCTCAGTTTTTGGAGC
>BRDA01029995.1:16925-36771 GCA_036984385.1 Crenuchus spilurus | reverse complement strand
CTAATAATGCATGAAAGCTAGTAGACTGAGACCAGTTAGCTTCATCTACTTAGCATAACCTTTGCTATGGCTTCATCATTCAATCATTCACTCGTAGCATTTTTTGGATCAAGTGCTTTTATTGCACTTTTCTAGACATTCAAAGTGTTTTGATGTTTGGGCCAGAAAAGGAATAACCTCAGACTCTACTAATTAAGCAGATTCCATGGAGGATGTGACAAGGGCTGCCACCCGTCCCGTAAAATACGGAATCGTTCCTTATTTGTGAACTAAAAGTCATGTTCCGTATTGAGCCGATACGGGACGCGATTTGTTCCGTATTTTCATCAAAGTAGGAGAAATGCGATTGAACTGAGAGAGCGGCCTCCAAAAACAGTCACGTTATATTAAACGGAGACGAGTCAAACACTAGGATCCAGCTGGCTGCTCAATCTGAAGCCCGCCTACAATCTCGCTGATTAGCTCAGCCGTTTGTTGCTAATCTTTGATTGGCTGGCCCCGCTGTCACGTCATCTGTTTCACTGCCAAATGCCAAGTGCACACTTTTTAAACAGAGCAAGATTCACGCAGAACTCTCTGATTGTCTTTCCTCCGTTTAGTGGAGAACACGCTTCTCGGAATTCACAGCAAACAGCCAATCAGAAATTAGTAACGGACCTTATAAGTCTATGTCTATAATGTGTATCATTCTAGGTGTAATTTTATGTAAATTAGGTCTATTGACCACACATTCCAAAAATAAGTGTAAAAATGTTGGTAATGAGTTGGAGTGAAGTTTGACACAAGTTTCAGTGAAGAAATTTGCTGTTTTTAACTGTTTATTCATATTTAATAACACATTATAATAATAAGTTGAACTTGTATAGCGCATTTCTATTTTCTATTAATATTTTATTAATAATTAATATTAATATCAATGTTATTTTATTATTACTAATAATGATTAGTTATTAGTATATTGTTAATAGTAACTAGTAACGATTAATAAAATATTAATAAATATATATATATATATATATATGTTTATATTCCAGACCCCCCCCACACACACACACACACACACACACACACACCGCCCCATGGGTGTTCCTTATTTCAATATATGAAAGGTGGCAACCCTAGATGTGACAGCAGCAAGTCCAGAACCACACTTTAAGATAAGATAATCCTTTATTAGTCCCACAGTGAGGACTAATAAAGGCTTAGCTATTTGTTAGAGAGGTGAGAAGAGAAGTCAGTTTTTGAAGATGAGGATGATTAGGAGTGGCAAATTTAGCCATGACATCACAGTCCTTCTCTTTGCCCAGGAATCACCTCGGTTTTACAACTCATCCAAAAGACAGTCCCATTTGTGACCCCGCATGGGAAAACCCGGCAAAAGTCCTCAAATATGAGTTATATGCATATTTGGAACAAGTACTGTTAAAGGAATCCTCACAAAAAATCAGCCAATTATCTCTTAAACTGTCAGAGATATAGCGTTCTGAGACATAGTATACTGACACTCAACTCAGTATATTTGTGTCACAAGACATTAATACATTAGAAACACTTAAAAGTCAAAATCAAAACATCCAAATATAGCAGAAATGAAAACTGAAAGATGAGCCCGGATACAGTCACAATGTTTACATCAGCTGAAGACATCTGACCTGCTCACATTTGGTGGATGGATACAAGAGCTCAAACACATTTCTACAGTGAACAGAAGTAGTTCAGAAGCCAAATGACACCCAAGAAGCTTGTCCACCTCCGCGGTAGAAATAGTTCTACATCAGGATTCGAGGAGTCATGGAAACATGTTTTTTTGGGTACAATCTCGAAAATTCAGCTTACTGCACAAAAACAACTTTTTTGGTGAGTTTTAGTTTTTTTTTTTTTTTTTTTAGAAAAACATGCACTACGATAGATATTTGAGACTATATTATCTTTCATTTCCAGCATAAAAACTAAGCTAATTTTTGTCACAGATGTGATGGATAGGCTGAACAGCACAATATCTCAATATGTTACCCAGCGACTTTGGGCAGGTTTTCCCTGACGGGGTCACATTTATACAGCACAAGCTTCATTGGAATCCACTTACGGGCATTGAGATCCACACAGAACACAGGAATAGCTCCTGCTGTTGTCCCATCAGCACCACTTCCAGCAGCCACACAACGGTCTTCCATCCAGATACTAACCAGACCCAGACCTGCTTAGCTTTTAGATTTGCATGATATGTTGCAGATGTGCTATGGCTGCATGTTGAGTATTAAGTGATCTCTAAGTTTTTAATTAATCTGCACACTAGTACGAACCTGCATTTCTAGCATTTGTGGTTGGAGTTTTCCTTTAAAAGTTATTTCTAAGTGAAAAAATAATTCAGGTCATGTCAGATGTCACTGTCTGCTGACAGGAACTAAGCCACATCATATTCAGCCTTCCACCATGACACAAAAAAAGAGACAATTCGAAGCTCTTCTCCCCTGCTGGGATATATTGACAACCACTTTTGGAATCTAGCAGTGGCACCTTTAGAGGCTTTCCTTCCAGCCTGGAAGCCAGGCAAAAGAAGATAGACAAGAAGACATTTTCTTGGCTTAATATTTCATTCACACGACGAGAAAAGCTCACTTTCTGACTGCGGTGCACAAACACATTCTCTGTGGGGTCGCAAAGCATTTAAAATAATGAAGAAAATGAATTCAAATGGAGTTAAATCACTCTCTCCTGGAAGGGCAGAGATAAGCTGCATTCTGCCCATCATCCTGTCCGAGTTAAGCCCAGTTAGGCTGCTGAATCAGGGAGGTCGTGCATCTAAGCCTGCAATGCTGAGAAACTCCTAATCACACATTCGAGGTTTCTTTTACGCCATCATATAACCTGCTGCTAATGGTAATGAAACCAAAACACCTCAATGTCTTCAGCATATTCTCACTCTGCCCATATTCCAATTACAGGAAAAAAGAAGAGCTTTTCCAGATAATTATACCTGAAGAAGATAATACCTTTTATAGTCTCATGAATAAATTACACGATTTGGTGCTGAAATGTGAGCGTTTTTCTTCACAGACAGCAAAACACAAATAAATAATTTGCATCCTCAATGAGAAGGGCAGAAAGGAAAAACGTTCTGGTAAAAATGTTTTATCCAATAACCTTTTAAAATGTATTTTCACATGTTGCACAGTCAACATCATTCTGTGAGGGCGAGTCAGAAATGATCTGCAGTCTGGATGTAGAATTTATTTTAACTCTCAGCATCAATTTTCCAGCTGATGTTTGATTTCTGAACTTTTTCCTGGTGGGTGATTGAGGAAGTTTCTGCTGTTTACTCTGAGATGAGTAGTGATGAATCCATGGCTCATCGCCAGTAATTATTCTTTTTAACCCTTTAACATCCTCACCAAGAAAGAAGAATTATTCATTTTTGGGCGGAGTGGGGGTGGGGAGGGGGGCAATGGTCAACGGTTTGAAACTTGACCCTTCCTTACAGTATTGCTCCAAATTTTGTTTGCAGGTGTCCAAATGCATCTACAACAAGTCACTGCATGCTAATCTTCTTACATGCAAATCATAAGTGGGGCGGCCATTTTTGTTGCACTGCAGTCATAAATGAACTGACGTAACATTCAGATCTGTTATTACGGAGACAGAGACCTAGAACAGAAAGTGCTGATGAGACATTGAGGCCAAAAGAAGTTTTAATATCAATAAAGTGTATCAGCAATCGAAGAGGATAAAGGCTAGATTCTGACAACTTTGTAGTTAGACTGAAATAAGTTCACATAGGACTGGGCGATATATCGAGTTTTTAGGAACTATCGATATATTTGTATACGAGATATAAGATGAGACAATATCGTTTATATCGATATAGTTTATGTTGCGTTGTAATTACACTTGTAGATCCTCCATTTTGCCTCTGCACAACTTCACCCCGCCCCTCCTCTCTCCATCGCAAAAACTTGCCCCTCCCCCACTGCTTCACACGTGAGGCAGGCAGTGCCGGCATGGAGACAGAGAGATGTGAAAGAAGCGATCACAGAGGAGTTGTTAAGTAAAAAGAAAAACATTGGCTATGGAGACGTGGGGTGACATTACTAAAACAGTGGAATATAATATCACTAAAGATATGGTCCTCATCTCATCTGTGGAACAAGACTGCTAAAAACCCTCGACCGAAGATACAGTTATCTAGTACTTGTTCTGTTAAGTTATGAACATGTCATTAGAAGTTCTGCCAAAAATGTACTGAAGTTAGTCTCGCCGCCCATCTCGCCAAAGTCTCCAGCAGGACCTGCGAGCCGTACGTGAGTGTGACTATACATTTAATTTCCATTCAGTCTGTTTACATGTTCTGTTATTTACACAAAGTACTAGATGTACAGGAGCACATACAGGAGGAGCACTTTGATAATGTTTCCTTCACTGGAAACTGACTTTTTAAAGAACTAGTCGGCCTTTAGCTACTTCTGCTCTGTATGTATTCTGTTTACATGTTAATACCACAGCTGTGAGGAAAATGTCTCTTATGTCTTATGGAGGAAAAGAACATTTATTTTATTTGAGGAGCATTATTATTTATTATATGCCAATAGTTTATTTTTGAGCAATTTCTCATGTACATTGATGGCTGAATAGTAATAAATGTGTCTGTGTGACATGCATCGTTGACTCAGAAGTGACCTCATTACCTTATGGGAAGAAAAAATATTGTGATATATATCGTATATTGATATTCAGCTAAAAATATCGAGATATAATTTTTGGTCCATATCGCCCAGCCCTAAGTTCACATATTCATTAGTGTTGATAAAAATGCTATTGATTAAAGCATCACTGGTTTGGTCCCCTGCACCAAAAGAAAATTGTGGCTTTATTTTACTATTTGGCTCTAGTCCACACCTGGCATCAGGCACGGTGCCAAATTGGGGGTTTAGTGTATTGTTACATCCACTATTATTTAACACAGCGTTTTAGTTGTGTTTGAGTTTTAAAAATGTGGAAACAGAACAGTTTCAGGTTGGATATGAAAAATTCATGTTTAAATGTATCGATAAATCAGGAGACAGTTGCTTACCTCCTGATGACAAAGCCTTGAAGCCCATTCTCAAGAGACCAAAATGACATATGGTACAACTGGGTCTCAATTGTAAAAACATTGTATAAAATGTTGTCTCAAGCTTTATGTGCAGTTCTCGCCATTGTTTTCCCACATCAGCCACCTGCAGAGTGGTCATTTCAGGGAACTGGACATAAAATGGTACCATTTAGGCTGGTATAAATGTGTCCTTTGGGGATTTCACATACCCTGAGGCCATACTAGCATGGACATTCACAGAGACAGAGTACGTTATGCAGTGCCTCTAAAGCAGTGCGGGGTTAAGTGTCTTGTTGTTATACAACAGTGGCACTTATTATTGAGTGATAAATGATCAGTAATCATTCCCACAGGACCTGTGTAACAAACAGCTGATCGAGCTGCTCCATCTACAAGAATGTGGATTTAAGTGAAATCCTACTAATCAAATCTGGTCAATAAGAGGCTCTACCACACACTGTTTAATACTGTATGTATCTATAACAAAAGAAATGATGGATATAGTCTGCAAATATAAAAACTGTATATGATTCCTGACACTTCATGGTTGCTTCTGTGCTCATTATATAGTTGAACTGGTCCACTGTGATGTGTTGAATGCTCTGTATCCCTCACCAGATATGTTGTTCCCCTCTGACATCACTGGCTCATGGGGCAACACTGTTATGCCATTGTGAGGAACTCAATGTGTAAGAAGTTAGTGGCTTCTGAGATGCTACCACCCTTCACCTGGTACACAATTATCATATCCTTTTGGACATCAGTCAAATCACATGCTCTGCTACAACTGACTGGTGTGCTCACTTATTTACACATGCAAATAATTCTGTGACATCCTGAGCTGAGAGAGAGAGAGAGACAGACACAGAGAGAGAGAGAGAGAGAGACAGAGAGAGAGAGAGAGAGAGAGAGAGAGAGAAAGTGAATTTTAGGAGAATCTATATGAAGTTTCCTGAGCACTGTTTGAGGTACAACCTCTCCTCTGGGAGGACATACTTCGAGCTGGGCAATATGACAACATGTAAAATGTATTTTTAAAACAGATGATTTTTTAAAATAATAAATATAACAGCGTATTATTGTAAAAATGTTGTAAACAATGACATGACATTTTGCCATATCAGCCACTTCTAGTAACACTAGATATATACATTCATTTGTACAGCACAAACATCCTATAACATGTAATATAACAAAAAACACAAATACAGCCTTTTCCACCTGCATCAGCGTCTATATCATACCTGCATTTTGCCATGTGTTTCACAGTCCTTGTACTAAAAGAACAGAAATGAGTGTATTACATATTACCACAGATTATGTTTCTGAAAAACCAGACCATTCGCAGCTTCATTAACAAACATCTTTTTAATATTCAAAATCATCTACATTTATCTCACAATGATTTTTCTTATGTTCCACACCTATAATAATAATAATAATAATAATAATAAATTATTATTATTATTATTATTATTTTTTTTTTATTTTTTTTTTTTTATTATTATTATTAATTATTATTATTATTATTTTATTTATTTTTTTATTATTATTAAGTGGGTGTGATAATGAATGAATGAATGAATGAATGAATAATAATAATAATAATAATAATAATAATAATAATAATAATAATAATAATAACAATCATCATCATCACCATCATCCTCAAAGAATGGATATTAAACCATTTCATTAATGCTAATTTGAAAACCCTTGCTTGAGACTCTACATGTTAGCATAACATTCTGTGAACATTTCTTCTTAGTTAGCAGTACAGACGTAAATGTCAAAATAATCTTTCTTGCCGTAATGCAGCAAGTAGAGATAATGCAGTGCATCATCCTCACTTTTATGTGCACGAGCATCTAAACAGCTGACAGTTCAAGTTCAAATTGTTGTAAATTTACACCGATGGCCCCTCATATTAGCCTCAAGAGTCAGTCTGATAGGAGCCTAAATGCAGCATTAAAGTCCACTGAGACTACAAGCCCTGCATTAACTGAGGACGTATTTACAGCAAGCTGGGATAACATATGTCGAGCAACATCTGTTTTCACTGATAAGACCTAATGATCTTTGTTTCTTTCTGGTTCCCAAAGCTCATCAGCATGAAAGCAATAAAACAGAACACACACACGCACACAATGCATTTGTCCCGTGATATTGTGGAAGCATAATGTGTAGCACAGCTGAACAATATTTCATATTTTTGCAATATTGGCACTGTAATACTGATATTGCAGAAAGCCTCAATATGCAATTAAGCTCTCAAAACAATCATGTTTTTCACTCTGCAATCTGAGTATCTCAACCAATCAACTGTTTTGATGATTCATGTAAACCAAGAAAAGTTCATTTCTGTGGTCAAGGTAACCATGTGGTCATGTGCCAAAACAATATGATCCTTCACATGTAAAACAAATAACACAAGAGGTCTGGACTGGAATCCAGAACCAACCCAGAAAAAGTTAAGATGGTGTGGGAAAAACGTTTCTTACATTTACTTTGACTTTTATTTAATTGCAGACAGTATGAACCCAAGAAATGTCATCTTTTGTGTTGTCAATCAATCAATCAATTAATCAAATTTATTTATAAAGCGATTTTTACAACTGATGTCACAAAGCAGCTTTACAGGGTTAGTAATAACAGACATCAAATCATTAATCCCTAATCCCCGGTGAGCGAGCCAACGGCGACAGTGGCAAGGGAAAACTCCCTCAGAGCTGGAGGAAGAAACCTCGGGAGGAACCCGACTCACATGTGGGACCAATCCTCCTCTGGTCTCAATCTCATTTTATTTTTTAATGTACATCCATTTCTGCATTTCAGGCCTTCTGCAAACACACTCTTCAAATCCACTAGCAGGGAATCTGGAGTAATTCATTCATTTATTCATTCTTCAGTCAGCAAATTCTCTGTTTACATGCTCTACCGCATCCCATAATGGAAGGCACACTTGACAACAGAAGCCGTTCAGCTGTTTAGTCCACAAAGTACTTGGGTCGGATTGAGGTCGGATCACATTCTCACCACAAACAAACCACTTCAGAGTTTAGGACCAGACCGAAACCATGTCATCTCATTGTCACCTCAGGTCTCAGTGTGGTTGTTGTGGGCGACACCCGAGTGCGATTACTGCTTTCAGACCTGCCCACCAAGGGGGAAAGCGCTGGTATGAAAACACCCCTCATAGTACTTAAAGGATTAGTTGCTAATGTCATGGCGCTAGATACCCCAGGGCAACGTCTCGAGAGGTCTTGTAGAGTCCATGCCTGTTACTAGCATAGTGATATTGTTTATTGTGTATATTAATAAGTCATAATATTCTGGCTCATTGGTGTATAATCACAGTACTAGAATGTTGTTCCTATCGTTCAACCATAATGAGCAAGACTCACTCGCAAATGTGAAGAAAATCAATTAAAAACACATTAAAATTAAATTAAAGCCTCTACACGATGCAAGCAGACAGTTTAACACTATTCATACTGAGATAGTTTTTTTTACTTTTCAAATGTCTGTAGACCAGCATGACTGATCAGATCAACAGACATTTGAGCTTTCAAAGATCATTGATGCTAACTACCAAATACCAAGCCTAGAACCATGAAATGGAAAATCCTGCACCAGTAAACAAGACAATCCTGCAATAAATACAAAACAATACCCCAAAAAATCACCTCCATTGTGTTCTGATTAAGTCAATAAACAATAAGTAAGACGCTTTTGAAAAAGAACCCAAGACAATGCCTATATACCAAATAAGAAGACTGGAAAGAAGAAATGAACTAGAAAATTCTGCACCAGTAAACTGGAAAATCCTGCACCAGTGAATAGAAACCAATAAGCTTTAAAAGCATAGCATCTCTACTGGGTGTGTTTATCAATATTCCAATATGAGAGTGAGGCTGGTTTGTTGCTCGCTATGAAATATTGAAAAAGTCGAGCTCTCTGTGTGGTGCAGAGCCATCGCTTCAGTGAGGCACAGTGGGGTTAGCCTCAGGCATCTGGCTTAATATCATCAGAAAACAATAACGGCACTGCTTGTCTCCTCAAACCTCTCCTCAAAGGCCCATAGGTGTGTATCACAAAGTGAAACAGTCTATGAGGAGGCAAGACTTACAGTGATTTACAGTTTCCCAAAACAATGCTTCAAAAAAGCAAAAATTGTCAAATTCAAAAAGGGACTGAAAGTTGAGCTGCAGTACTGTGCAATTCAAGAATTCTTAAAGGACTTATATTCTATAGTCATCTACATTCAAGGTCCAGTTGTGAGAGTTTATGTACATTTGTATTTGAGGCATTTAGCAGACGCCCTTATCCAGGTGCTTTGCTGTTTACGAAGGAAGGATCTCTAGCTAGTTAGTGTAAGATAGAATACCTTAAGCTTAAATGCCAAATACTGAAGTCAGTATGGATGCTTAGATACACTCAGCATACACTGAGTGACATTAATGTAAAGACAATACAGAGAGAAGTATAGTCACAAGTCTTCAGTGAGTACAGGATAAGAACTCTGGGAAGAGATGGGTTGTTGAAGAGAGTCATTGTTTGAAGACAGCAAATGACTGCCATCCGGACACGCAGGGGAAGTATGTTCTACCATTTAGAAAAGTCTGGATGCTTGTCTTCATGTTTCTCGAAGAACAGGAGATCAAATCGAGCTGTACTTGAAGTTCAAAGGGCTCTTGTAGCAGATTGAGTTTTGACCACTGCCATCAAGTATGGAGGAGCTGGTCCATTCTTGATTTTGTAGGCCAACATCAGAGTTTTGAATCTGATACGGGCATCTACAGGCAGCATAATGTTTAATGGAGACTGCAGTCAGGCCAGTCCAGAACCTGTACCCTCTTCTTCTGCAGCAATGCCTTTGTAATGAGTGCAGTATGTGTTTTTGCATTGTCTTCTTGAAAAATGTATAGACGTCTCTGGAAAAGATGTTGCCTTGAAGGCAGAATATGTTGTTTTAAAATCTCACTGTATTTTTCAGAGTGCAAATGACCTTTGCCAAGTGCACTGACTGGCTTTTGAACTTGCCACTGATAACAGTCTGAAAGGCCTGGAATACTGATTTCTAAATTGTAAAGTGACATTTTAAGTTTTTTTTTTCTTTTACTTTTGAGCAGTTTGGCTTACAGCTCATAAAAATCAGAAATCCAGAATCTCAAATTATCAGAATACTTCATTTTGAGTAAAGTATAGTAGTTTTTTTATTTTTATTATTATTATTTATTAATATTTTTATATTAATAAAAATATTTTTATATTAATATTTATCTTTTAATTGATTTTTTTATACTGTTAGCACTTTGAGATTTGCTACAAATGAAAAGTGCATTACAAATCCAATGTATTATTAATTATTATTATTATTATTATTATTATTATTATTATTAAGTATAGTAATTACTGCTCCTTTTGAAGGACACCTTTATTTTTCTAACAGCTCTTGTGATATACTCAGAAAAAAAACCTATCACAATTTCACTCACATATATTTATTATATAATTATTATGGACTGAGTTTATTTGTCATTATTCATTTTCTCATAACCCTGCAGCAAACAATTACAATGCTCCCCCAATGAGCAACCACACTTGTTAAATCCAGGAATTGTCCATGTTTTCTATGCTCTCTGAAGATCAAAGCTGGTCTATAGCCACGTCACCACTTAAATAAATTAACAGCAGCTACAGCCAGGAGATCACTCTCATTTAATCTGCTCTGTGTCCAGGAGAATAAGAGAAAAAGCTGCAGACAAACCTGCAGACTAGCTTCTCTGGCTACGAGTAGATAGAATCTCGTGGATGTTGGTTCAGAGTGATAGAAGAAGATTTCTGTGCTGAACCATGAAATGGGCTTATTTTACAAAAACTCCACAGCTATATCTACAGATCATGCAATACTCCACTCCGAAGCATACCTTTTTCAGGTGGAATGGCCTGAAGCCTGGACTTTGATGGAAAATTCAACTTCTCACCACAGTTGTTGGAATTTTCTGGCTGCCGACTCTCCTTTGAGAGCTTTTGGACTGAAAGTCAAGAATGAAGGGCATAATAAAAGAAAGAAAGAGGCACTGAATGTACACAGACATTACGCTGTGGGAATGATTAACACTATATGTGTAGACATTTTCTAAAGCTTCAATGGACAATAGCATTTTCCTACACACTCAAGGGCACAATATGGTATTTAACTTTGTGATGTTTTTCATCCTTGAACAAACTTACAATGTGAGGAGTCCAAGCAGTCATATTTGCCCCCAAGGCTCCAGCTAAAATGGGAATATATTTCAGAGTTATTTCACATGAGAAGGGTGGTCAAGGGTATGGCCGCCTAGTTTGGCAACGCAGCTATTCACATGAGCATGTCCAGCACAGCGGGGGCTTTGTTTGAATGAAAAAATCCGGAACTCGGCAGTAATGGAGCCACGCAGGATTGGATGAGAGAAGGAAAATTAGCCATCTAATTTTAGGACAGGGGTTGTTGAAAATTCTCCAGGGTGCAAGTGAGCATCGAAACATTTGCTGATTACTGTTCTGGATGCAGGCGGACTGTGCTGCATCCCAACGTAATCAACAAAATCAATACGAGGGTATTTCTCAGTAGAAATAAACAGATGGGCGGGGAGATAACAGAGGAGGAAAGAAAGAACAAGGTGTTTTCTGATGGCTTGGAAAATCTCCCGTAAGACACATCATTCCACATCAATGAAACTGCTCTTTTTCTTGGGGAAGAATGAAAGCTTTAAACTATATGAATATTAATATCATTGTATTCTCCCAAAAGGATTCTTGCCCTATTTTTTCAGAGAAACAAATGAGAGATATCATTAAAAATAAAAGGCTGGAGAAAGAGGAGGAGAAAGATGTTAATGGAACACTCCATTGTTTCTCAAATTAATCTCTGTGAGACACATCTGTAGTGTGTGGTTGATGACCGTAGACCAAAAATGACACATTTCACACTAAAAAGTGAAAACAGTGCCTTGAAACATCATTTAAATAGAAGGATAGAAGGCAGAGGACAGTTGCTGAACTCCATCAGTAAACATTTATGCAGGCCAAATATTTTGGCAGAACAATTTCATGTAAAGATGGAGCAGGAGATTGACAGGCGGATCGGAGCAGCATCTGTAGTGATGCAGACGCTGCACCAGTCTGTTTTGGTGAAGAGAGACCTGAGCCACAAGTCAAAGCTCTCTGTTTACCGTTCAGTCTATGTTCTAATCCTCACCTGATCATGAGCTTTAGGTAGTGACTGAATGAGAGTGGATACAAATGGCTGAAATGATTTTTTCAGTAGGGTGTCTGGCTCTCACATAGGGATACGGTGAGGAATTTTGGCATCCGGGAGAGACGCAGTGCTCTTCCATGTCAAGAGGAACCAGTTGAGGTGGTTTGGGCATCTAGATAAGATGCCTCCTGGACAGTCCCTGGTGTTCCAGGCTTGTCCAACTGAGAAGAGACTCCAGGGAAAACCCAGGACATGCTGGAGAGATTATATATCTCAGCTGGCCTGGAAACACTTTGGCATCAACTTATATGAGCTAGAAGAGGTGGCTTAGGATGCGATGGATGGATGGATGGATGGATGGATGGATGGATGGATGGATGGATGGATGGATGGATGGATGGAAGGAATTTTATATAAACGTTGAGTAAATCAACATAACATGAAAAGATGTTCCAGGTCTAACATATTTGCAATGTTTATAAAAAGTCTCTTTGAAGGACTGGTTCTGATGATCTACCACTCTAAAGAGTTCAAATTAGGGATGTGTCAAGCCACTATAGGACAACACACACACTTGGGCATTAATATGTAAAATAAATATAATTATAATTAATATAATGCACTAAAAATGATCTAACATAAATGGACACTTTATGAAAAATATAACATGTGTACTACCTGATAGAAACTCTGTAGGTTGAAGATACAGTAGGTGTTACTACAAAACACTGTATTATTCATGCAAACGTAAACACACATGCACACACACTCTCACAGACAATGCATTATGAATGGGGTTCATGAAAAATAAAAAGAGTCAACACAAACATACACTGAACATCAGATTCCAAATAAGTGGTGAATTCATGCATTGAGTGCTGCCACTCTTCACTAATGCATGAAGCAATTCAAATTTCAATATGAACGCATGTTCTATAATGTAATAAAATATGCCTTTAGATAATTAGCTTTATTCAAGTAATAATTATGCCGGTGAAGCACAATGGCTTTGTGCTATGCAAGAAAGGAACCAATTCTGCCCTCTACTGGCAGCCTGGAATTAGGACTTATCAGGACTGAAGCTGTGAAATTGGAAGGCTGAAAATTAAAAATGTGTTGTATGAACAAGAAAACGTTTATTCTAAGTCATCTCAATGTTTCTCCTACACTCTTAATAAAGATGGTTCTTTAAGGGTTCTTTAGTTAAGAAAATAGTGCTATATAGAACCATGAACACTCAAAGAACCCTTTCCATTTGAGTTCTTTGCATGGAGAAAATTATTCTTCAGGCAGATCAAACCTGTGTGTTGTAGAGTGTTCTGTGTGGCATTTTTTGAGTTCTAGTTAGTACCAAAAAGGGTTCCTCTATAATTACACGCTTTATAGCAGAACCATTTTCTTTATTTATCTTTTTATTTAAGAGTGTATCACAGAGCATATAATCCACAACAGAAGCAAGCATGTTGTTAAATTCTACTGAGGAGGAAAAAAACATATGATAAAAGATGTGAAATGACTCCATCAGTCTAGTGTGACTCAATGTTATCTCTGCAGTCACCACTGACAGAGGATACCAAGTCGTCACCAAGTGGTGAGCTTCTAAACGTATGCGATTAAAGAATATGCCAGTGGTTTTCAGTCCAATCTCTATCTGCCACATCTGAATCATATGACTGATTACAACACATTCTAGATAAGAATAAAACTAACGTGTAGTAAAAGAACGGAAAATACTGACTCAAAGCATTTGGGCAGCTGAATTAACCCTACACTGGACAACATTAATGGTCCCATACTACAGCCCTTTTAATCTTTAATTGCCTGAGGCTCTAAATGAAACATTTCTACAGTACACAGTAGTCAAATAAGCCTGTCTGATGCATATTTTAGACCTGTTTGATGAACGACAGGCTTTACAGAGTCAGGTATACAGTATTAGGCACTGCTCACCCCACCTCCACAGAGGGCTGACACTCAGATAGTAGAGATACACAGTATCGAACAATCACATTTACAGCTGTTAACAGCATGATTACAGAGAAATACCGACTCAAGCCAAAGAAAATGATCAAAGAACAATAAGAATATCAGATTAACTCTGATTTTAACTAAAAAAAAAAAAAAAAAAAACACTTCTTCATTCCACCTTAAATGGTGGAGCAGTTAGCTCAGGCACTGCTAGCATTAACGGTAAATTTGGCATTATTTAAGGCGGAACAAAGAATTCTAATGCACTCTCTCACACTATCTCTCTCTCTCTCTCTCTCTCTCACACACACACACACAAACAAACACACACACAGTTCCAAGTTATATGAATCTGAAACCACTGCTTACACCGCATTTAAGGTGGAACTGAAATTGATGAATAACAAGTTTTTTTAGATTCAACGTTTTTGCCAATGTGATTTGCACACAATGGAATTTGCCCTCCACATTTAACCCATCAGTGCAGTGAAACACACACACACACTACTCAACACACTAGGCTGTGAGAACATGTGCCCAAAGTGGTGGGCAGCCCTATTCACAACACCCGGTGAGCAGTTGGGGGTTAGGTGCCTTGCTCAAGGGCATTTCAGTCATGACCTGCTCGGGGATCAAAATGGCAACAGCATGCCACCCAAGACCACAACAAAACTCACACAGACATGTTTTTAAAGATACAGATCCAGTCTATGAAGACAACCTCACTGTAACACAGCTAAGAACAGAACACACGACTAAAGCAAAGACCACAGCAGCACAAAAACTGATTAAATGCACTTTCAGTCACCTGAGGTGTTATTTTAAGATAAAAGTTCATGTTTTTTTGCCGGCATTTATTGGATGTTTCAGTTTGAATAATAACAACAATGAACATGACACAATCTGATCTAAGATCAGTCTTATTCCAGTCCTGCTGCTGTCTAATGTCTAATGGTAATGATTTAGCTATTTAGGTGACTCTTGAGTTCTAGTGTTTGTTAGCAACACTAGCCTTGTAGGAGCAGTTCTTAACTAAAGATGCAAAATTTGGATTCCAAACATGTCTCAGCTGATGAACTATGCAAAAAAATGATGTTAATATGATTTGTAGGTGAACTACTTTGGTAGCTTAGAGGCTACATCATAACTCAATAAAGTCATCAGTTTCTAGACTCCAGAATGTTCCGTTTGTTTCTTCTGTAAGTGCAACAAAGTGACAGATTGGTCATCACACAGCATCAAGATTTCCATCAAACATATGTGCCGAGATGACTTCCTCGGTCAGCAGGTGTACATCATTTGATTTTTGGCTTTATTTGGCCTGAACATGGCCTGTTGAGGCGTGTTGGTGGAGCAAATGATGGAAACGGTGATGGGATCGACGCACGTTTGAAGTCATTCAATTATGGCTTCGAAATTGAGCCTAAAGCCTGCCAGCACAGCAGATGGGAGATTAAAAGGGTATTAGAGGCATCAAGATGGCATTGTGTGGTGATAAACTCCATTAGAACAAACAGGTGTGGCAGTAAGCCAGTGTTGTAGGTGCTGCTGTTCTCACAAAACTGAGCACTAGACCTGTGATGACATGAAGTCTTCTGTGATATATCATATCACAGATCCTACAATATTACACGCTCCAAAACAAACACAGTTTGAATAGTTTCTGTTACACTTAGCTGAAGGAACATTCCATAAAAGGTGCGTCATTTAGGTCAAATCGCAGTCTTTGAGATCCATGTGCTGCTTATTTTCAATCCTTTATCTACGTGAGATGTGATTAAGAAGTTCTGGTACACACACACTAGTGAACACACATGTGCCCGAAGTGATGGGCAGCCCTATCCACGGTGCCCGGGGAGCAGTTGAGGGTTAGGTGCCTTGCTTAAGGTCATGGCATATCCAGGGATTGAACCAGCGACCTTCCGTGCACAAGACCAGATCCTTAACCACCAGGCCACAGCTGCCTCCGCTGCTAGTAGTTACCCTACTGGAATGATGCATCAGACTACAGCTCAGATTTTCTAAATATGGAAGCCTTAAAATACTCCCCCTCAACTGGGAAGTCCATCTGGCCTGCCTGTTTAAACTAAAAGCTAAATAAAACCAATTAAAAAACGACTGAGTCCATTTCATTTTGATTGAAGTCAATGCTTCACTAATTATCTAATCATCAGGTATTCAAAGGAAGCTCACAAACCTGAGACATGGGAAAACCTTTAATGAGTTTAGAACCTTACGTGGAGACTCTTTCAACTTTCAAAAACACTTCATCTCATTTCAATTATTCTTTAAAGACCATCCAGTCAATGAAGCAAAACTGGATTTTCCACGGTATCGTTTCAAAGAAAACCTTTATGACACCTTTCATTTGAAGGCCCTCTAGCCTTGGAGTCTGACACCAAGGCTGTAAATATTGGGACTATTACGGTAAAGATGGAATGGGCCTTTAGACCACAAAGAGCCCTAAGGCAGATTGTAACCAATTGGAGTGCTTGAGAACACATTTTTGATCTACTCGAACACTTCAGCCAGGTAATCAAGAGTGATTTAATACCCTCCTCAGGTATCACGAGAGCTGGAATACAACAAAAAGCTGGAATACCACAAAAATGTCCTGGAATGAATGACTGGAACTTCTGGTCTTTAAAGAGGTGAAAAGGATTCTTGCAGAACTGTATCTAGAACTGAAGGTGAGGAAACTGGTTTGCTAATATGACCTATTAGATTACATATTGAATACATCATTTTCTGTTTCACACAAACACTCCCTCTGTGGATTTACGGAGTATGGGATATGACAACTAAGGAGAACTAGCAGGACTGCATCCATACAGTTCATTACACCACAACAAATTTTTATACTTCTGCATTGTGGAGATGGCTGGAATATCAATGAGGATGTTCTGTCCAGCTGGCTTCTGTTGGCAAATGAACATCAACAAGTCATTACCAGTAATTGCCCTCTACTGTGTGCTGTTATCATATGTTAGCCTAAATGTATGCCAGAGAGTAGGACATTAGCTCTATGGGTCATAACCATTAAATTGTTATGAGGGATGACATTTTTGGGCTGTTTTTGGTATTTGTACAGGCTTGGAAAGCTTCCGTTAAAATATTGAAGTAAAATGGTTTTGGTAAATATGTGCACTACTGCATACTGAAAGATATAAAACATCTACAAATCAGCTGCTTTAAGGCATTACAGACACAGGCTTTTGATTTCACATGTACAGAATATTTCGGGTAGCCTCCATAAAAAAGCTTTTGTTAATAGAATGGGACACTCTGGAGCCGTCACACATGAGCGTATAAGTTCACCATTCCCAATGCCAAACACTGCCTAAGCCCTCCAGGATTGGGCTGTGGAGCACTGATACTGCAGTCTCTGGAGCTCCGTTTAGTGCATTTTGTATGAATGTGAATGCAGTTTGTGATCCTAAAATAATTATTACCCACAATCAAACCCTCACAGCAATGTTCATCTGGTCTAAAGCCTTTCAGAAGATGTTCTCTAGTAAAGCAGACTCAATGAAACTCAATTATTTGTGAGATATTTAATGTGTCTCAATATCTAATAAGTCTATGCAGCATCAAACAGCTTTTAATTGGATTTTTTAGCTGTTTTTGGTCAGTCCTTTTGGATTATCAAGGGTTATTTGTTTAGCATGCCATCAACGTGCCATCTGGGTAGCTAATTTGTTAGCTAAAAGATTGGAGTTGTAACATCCCAGTTTTTGGACATTAATACTAGAGCGGTTAAGGTTTCACTGTGAATAAAATCTACAGAAGTACCCATGCACAAGGTAATGAGACACAGGTGTGTGAAGTGATGAGGAAAGAGACAATAAAACAATAAGCAAGAAAAAGGATAAAACCACTGGCATCATCTATGAGGGGCATTGGGTCATCCACCCCACCACCTCACAAAAGCTAAGCTCTTAAGCCTAAATCTTAATGTAAACTAGAGAAAAGTCATAGTAGATTTATTATTATTATTATTATTACTACTATTGCTATTATTATTACTACTATTGCTATTATTATTATTACTATTATTATTACTATTATTATTATTATTATTATAGGTTTTCTTTGTAATCAGAAAAATCAGCTCACTATAGAGCAACAAAAACACCAGCATAAAATGTAACTGGCTTAGCTTTTTTTTTTTTTTTTAGCATTTTTGTATTGTTTCATAGTTGTACTTACCTTGTTTTTCTAGGACACATCACATAAACTGTGTTTCTACTACATTGGATTTTGCAGTTTTAAAACAATCAAAAAATCAGTGTGTTTTAGCCAAAATAAAATAAAAAGGATGCTTTTAACTACATTAAACAATGTTTTTTTTTATTGGAGTAAAGGTGCATGGCTGGTAGGTCAGTGAAAGCAGGACAACCACTTTCACTTTTAGTATTGACAGACTCTTCTCTTTATGTAATGCAGTGTCCATCACTTGACTATCTTCTTGAGTATTAAGGTTCTGCCAAAACAATTTTGTGCACCTCCTTGAACACAAGTTGGTGCCTATGATATGGACAATCGGTAAAAATCTAAAATATCATTGGATCCATGCTTTTGGAATAAAGTAATGATATCTTCCAGTACTGAATAAAGAATATCTGAATAGAATAAGGGATAAAACAATGAGCTGTGATACTGAAATGCAAAAATGTGACAGTGTGCATCATGGAGATGTGAAAACGCATTGTGAAGAATGACAGTTCTACTAATTACACCATTCTAATGCAATTGCACTGTTTGAAAACCAGACAACAACTCACTCTAATATATTCATAGCACAGTCTCCCATCTCCAGCTCTAGTGTCATTAGTAAGTTTGTACAACAACATGGATGCAGTTTTCTTCATTTAAATTCTGCCCAAAGTATCGTGAGAACATTGTATATCAGAAATCAAATCAAATCATAGGTTTACTGCCACACCTCTAAACAAAAGAGTGTAACACCTTTTCCTAGGAATGATATGAAACTCCAAGAAATGTCAACTTCACATGATGCTCAAAGCACACATAGACAATCCAGAAACCCTTGATGTAATCTCAAAATAACAGAAAGCTGAAATTGAAAGAGAGTAAGCAGTAGAAGAGAGTGGAACTAGGGCATATTCACTGAGCAACCAACAATATGTTTGAAAAATGAGAAAACAACAAATGCAACTCAAATATATACATTAAAAACATTCAAGGATGTACAAACATTGTTAGTTTTGGGGAAAATATCGGTTTCTTTTTCACACAACATACTGTACTATACTTGTTTCAGCCATAGCATTATAACTTTTAACCCCTGTGACTACACAGTTAACTGTTATTAAAAGTACAGTGGTGACCCTACTTACCAGTTTAATTCGTGCAGGAGCCGAGCTCGTTAGCTGGTTTGCTCGTTAGCTGGATGCATTTTCCCCATAAGAATACATGTAAAACTGATTAATCCGGAAGATGACGAATGAGAGAAAGTTAAAGTCGAAAGACAATAAAACTCTAATGTAGTTCCCAAAGACCTAACAGATACACACGAAACTCGT
>BRDA01029995.1:0-16915 GCA_036984385.1 Crenuchus spilurus | reverse complement strand
GTATACTTTAATATGCTAAATAATGTGTTTATTTGGGTTTTTAAAACATAAACGAGACGACGACGGCGCTCGTGTAGGCTGGCGGCTAAGGAGGACAGGAGGACGGGCGTACGTGTATGGCATGGTTACACTTATCATATGAAAAGTAAAAGTAAAATGTATCTAACTTTCTTGTTCACTACCTTTTGTTGTCTTTGTGTCGCTTTCACTAGCACTTTCACTTTCACTGGACAGCGGTCAAAGGTAATGACTGACCTCTTCTTCTACGCTAGCATCTAGGGGATGCTACGACCGCCGCGCCCCTAGCGGTTGGCATACTTGAACTAATTTAGGCTACTCGTTACTTGGAATTTCACTCGTTACCTGGAACAAAAATATTCCGAGATCTCGACTCGTTACCTAGAATACTCGTTAGTAGGGATGCTCGTAAGTAGGGTTACCACTGTAAATGTGCTAATAGCATTATTAGCATGATTCTAGAGATTAAACACTCAGTGAATAGTTTTTTTACAAATTCTGTTTTGTAAATGAGAAATTCAGGTCTGAAGAATCTGAAAGTTCTATATCAATGTAATTCTCGCTAGAGCCACATGCCCAAGTCAAAAACCAGCCACTGAGATACCATTACTCATAAGTATGCATCAGTAACCACAAGTTCCAAGTCAATGTAAGCATCTATCCAGCAGGGGAATTACTCTTCATTATTGCAAATGTGACATGAACCTTAGCTGTCCTGTAATTAAAAGTTCTCCAGCATATAAAAAGCAACAGAACCGAATGTTATCCACCAGCTACGTCTTGATATTAAGCTCTTAGCCATGCTCACTTACCGACATCAGCGAAGTTAGCAGATAAGAAGAAATTCCAGTGTCGGCTCCTGACAGAATCACTGTCGTTTGTGAATCCCCAAGACTTCATGGACAGATTTGGAGAGTCTGTGCCCACGCTCTGCCCTCCGGAGCGAAGGGATGTATTTAGGGAGAGGGTATCCATTTTAACCATATAGCAAGATGTTCTAGAAGGCCAAAGTCAATCACTCCATAGCCAACATAGGTCTTCAACTGAATATCTCCGAAATGTTTAGACTTTGGATGATGGAAGCTAGAACAGCAGCATTTATTTCCAATGTTCTCTAGTCTGAGTGTAGCTGATAGTTCAACATTCCTTCAGCAGACATTTGGAAGGAGCCTGGAGTAGTGCTCTGTAGTTAAGTGTCTGGGGGTGGCAGGATGTCTGGGTGGAGATGATGGTGATAGTGAGAGGACGTCTGAAAGAGCTGGTTCTTCTGCTGTTTGGCCTTAAGGCAGGTGGCCAAAGCCAGGGCAAGCTGGAGCAAGAAGGCACCTGAAGACAAATGACTACAGGTTAGATACATGAAAGCAAACTATTGCGTGGTCAAGAACCTCCTAACACATTCATTAGTTACTGAAGCACTTTTGAAGATTGGGCCTCATGCAGGTTTTCACATGATTGTGTTCATGTCATGCTCTCAAAAGATTAATTAAACATAATCTCCACCTAAAAGCAAATGGCGATGTTTCAGGAGAGTAATATGCAGTTATTCTCAGCAGTGCTGTCAACTGGTTTTCAAGGAGCCTGCATATGAATATATATAGAAACCTATAATACAATGTACAATATGCATATAATGAAGACAGTGATGAAATTTGGATTAAATAAACGTCCGTCTGTGTAAAAAAAGACACACATGTATGATTACAGTGCAGGTAGACTAGACATTTTTGATGACTAATATTGTATTATATAATATTGTATAATATGTGTGGCTGTAGGAGTGGAGGCCGGCGCCTGTCTAGCCATCTCAGTTATTATTATATATTAGATATTAAAGCCCTCAGTTATCCTTGTAGACACAGCACAGGGCAGGTTATTTTACTCCACGCAGTTGTGTGTTAACCATATGTTCATGGTGTGAAAGTACTAGATAACAAACTCAATTCAGAAGAAGAAAAAGCACTTCTCCATGCAGACCACATCACCACCTGATCAGGAGAAAAGAACTGCATGCTGGACATTTTCAGCACACGCTGTAACATCAGTTTTCATACAGACTGAGGTATTTAATCCAAATTTCATCACCAGATCTTCATTAGAATTAAAGTTATTCACAATTGTTTGGGTAATGAAGCAACCTTGTATAATATGTATCATTCAGTGCATTTAACACAGAATAAAAATAAAAGTTAAGAGCAGGCAGAATAGTGTTTCATGTCACAATTTATAGTACAATGAGACCTTTTAATTTTAATTATTATTATTTTTAATTAGCATTTTGCTAATAAAACAAAGTACAACAGTATACACAGAACACCACATAAAGCACTGATAGAGAAGTTAGATATAATTACAATCATTTTAGATTTCATTATGCCTCCCACTGTTTTTCTGTAAAATTAAACAGTGAAGATGTGAACAAAGCAATAGTCATGGATCATTTTTAAACAGTTGGCCGCAGTAAATAATAAATGGCATATTTACAGACACATCTGTAGGCAGCCTTATCAGTGTGACTGTTATAGTACAATGTAAGCTAATCATCTTACAGGGTTGCATTGCAGTTGACGTCACAAATGAAGCTGCCACCATGGTAGGTATCTACTCTCTGATTCTTTCAGAGCCTGTCATGCCTTCAATATGCTGTGCCGTGGGGTGTGACAACAAGAAAAGGAATAAAGGATTATCATTTTATAGACTTCCCAAAGACACAGCCCAGAAGGAAAAATTACTTGCCAAGATCAAACGAGCAAACTGGACACTAACCGAAAGCAGTCGACTTTGCAGTGCACATTTTATCTCCAGCGAGTAATGCTTGGTTAACTAAATTAAGTTAGCTAAGTTAAATAAGCTAATTAGGTTAGCAATTTGTGGAGCTAGCTGCTTGTTTGGATTTACTTGCTTTTGCTTGTCAAATTGCCTAATAATACATTTCAGCATGCTGTGGTATTATTGGATTTGTGCTAAATTTTATAATGCATTAACGTGATTTTTTTAAAAATAGTGCCGTTAATGCAAATTCTATTTGTCACTAATAGTGCAGGCTGGGAGGCCTGTTAGTACAGCGTTGTAGTAATCGAGGCGTGAGATAACCACAGCTTGTACCAAGAGTTGAGTGGCATGTTGCGTTAGGAACGGTCTGATTTGTCTGATATTATAGAGCGCAAAGCGGCAGGACCGTGCAACAGAGGCCACATGATGTGTGAATGAAAGCTGGTCATCAAACCATCAGTTTATATTATTATATTTATCTGAGCCAAACAAATAAAAACACAATATGATATCACCATTATATACCAGCCACTCAGATCTCTAAATATCAGTATTGGCATTGGTGTCATTAGAAAGCCACTCAAAGTGGAATGATGTGAAATGCCATTTTGTCAAGTCATATTTGTCACAACTGTCAAGTCGTATTTGGCATTTAAAAGTCATTGAAAGCCTCTATAGTACACAGATTAAAATGTTGAATGTTTTATCATTTTTGGATTTAGCTGTAAAATTCAGAACTAGTCATTTTGTGTAGTTCATAAAATGGCTTTATTTTGGTTGTACACTTTGTATCTCCTGATTCCCTTCAACAGCATTGCCAAGAAATACAAAAGCTTGTCTACAATCCATCGTTCCAGATCAGCGCACTCTCAGTGTTTCTCAGTGACAATTGTGATAAATAGAAATTTTGAAAATTCTGTGGAATTTCCCTTTAAATTACATTTCAAGTTTGACCTAAATGATTAATGACTCACTCTTACAGAAATTCTGCTTTAAGCAAAACTTCAAAGCGTCAAATCTACATTCCAGAAGGACAAAAACAGGAAGAAACCTGATTTGCAAACAGTGCCTTTTGTACCTTTGATATAACAATTCATCATATCACAGTGATATTCTGTCCTACTTCTTTGTCCTCGGTTCCTAATTGTTTATATGAACATGTACTATTTTACATCAGACGTTCTTTAGGATCCTCATAACATAGCATATCCAGGAAAGGTCTAATCAGCTTTGGTGGACTATTGTGGCTCGTATAACAGCAGGTCCGGATTACAGAGTGTTTTTCTCAAATAACACGCTTGGCACTTTGAGGTCTTTCAGGGAATTCCTTATTCATTCTCCACGAAAGATTAGAGAGTGACAGCAGAGCACTGTGAGAGGAGGTCTACATGTGAAAGATGTGTGAGTGCTTGACAATTTAATGAAACCTCTTTCTCTCTCTTTCCATTTGAGGTTTTCAGTCCTCAGAGAAAGAAAAAAAAACAACAATCCCCCCTTCAGCCTCCTCATCCTACTAATACACAAACTAGTGTGTATTCCTGCCTTTGTGAGATATTTCCATTCACTTCTGTAGAACAGGAGCCGGATAATGCTGTGTATTATGACTCAACTAAAAGTGCTAAGAAAAACTTTGGACTCTTTTATTTTTTTGGATTTGTGTAAAGACCAAACTGGGGCTTATGGAAATGTATTTCTTTATAATTGTGAAGTAAAATAATCCATCCATATACATAAATAAATAGATAATATTATAAATGATCATTATCACGGGGACATATTTTTCCAGGTGAATTTACTTGTCTTTGTTTTTTAAAACATTTGATCAAAACAAACAATTAAAAACATAGCAACAGCAACAATACACAACCACATGCATTCTCATTCTACAGCCCAACGTTAGTTCATTTCTGAATCTGCCACTCATACTAACACACCACCACCACATCAGTTTCACTGCAGTGCTGAGAATAATTTATTAGTAGGTGTAGGGCCTCCTTTTGCGGCCAATACAGCGTCAGATCGTCTTGGGAATGACATATACAAGTCCTGCACAGTGGTCAGAGGGATTTTAAGCCATTCTTCTTGCAGGATAGTGGTCAGGTCACTACGTGATGCTGGTGGAGGAAACTGTTTCCTGACTTGCTCCTCCAAAACACCCCAAAGTGGCTCAATAATATTTAGACACAAAGACTTACTGTCTTGGTCACAGATGCGCCAGCAAGACGTGCACCAACAATTTGTCCTCTTTTGAACTCTGGTATGTCACCATAATGTTGTGTGCATTGTAATATACTATATAACTGTGCTCTTACCTGCTAACTGAACCTTCACACTCTGCTCTTACTGGTGCAATGTGACATTAATGAAGATTGGCCACCAGACTGGTCCAGTTTAGCCATGAAACCTCCCACACTAACATGACAGTGTTTCAGTTTCATTGTCTAACCAGATGATGGACATATTTATCCATACCCAAAATATACACACACACACCTGTTTGTTTGGGGTTTTTTGTGAATTGTGGGGACATTACATAGACCTTAAAACTCTAACCTTAATCTCAAAACATGTCTTCAGCTTAAAACTTCGATGTACGTTCAAAGGACCAGCTCTGTAGTCCTGCAAAGAAGAAACGTCCCAAGAACCTGAGTGTTTAAACAGGTTTTGGTCCCAACATGGCATAAACCTGGTACGTACACACAAACACACTTTGGTAATACTATACTAGTGAGGACATTCCATTCACTTGTGTAATAAGGAGTTCAAATAAACCTAAACTTAAGTTTAGCAACCAAATGTCAATATTTCTGTTTGTTTAATTTTACAAAAAAATGTTTATGATGAAAAAGACACAGATCTTGTGAGGACCAGCAAAATGTCCCCACTTTTACATTTCTGACATGCATTTCTATTATTTCAGTCCCCACCACACAAACAATACAAACACAAACACACACACACACATTATATGTCTGCTTTTGTAGCCTTCTTGCCTCCATCACACATCGGCCGACTGAGCACCCCTCTGTAAACTGACAAAACAGTGGATGACTTATGGCTAATGGGTTGTGGCTTAAACAACCGCCTGCTAGTGCCAGAACAATAGTGGTGTGTTTTTTTTTTCTTTTTTCTGAAAGACTGCTGGTAAAGCTGTGACAAGTTCAGGCCTGAGGGCCACACGACTAGACATGTTAGCAAACACAACACCTGGCTATAGGTAACATGTAACAGGACAGCACATGGGGAAACCACCTAAAAGTCCCATCCCCCCCCTGACTCACAGTGTGGGGCCTCTGCTAAAGAACATGACAAATACGTCTGGTGTGAAACCCTCCGATTCCCCTTCTGGGCAGAAAACAGGATGTGAATTCTGTTATTATATTACAGCAATTAAAAGAAGAAGTCATATTTGTGCTTCAGAACGTTCCTCAGTAGATTCATTAGGCTAGACATATACCGCATATAAGCACAAGCTGTTCTGAAAAAGCACACTCGCTGGTCTACTGAGCAGACGGTGGCAGAGGAGCTTATTTGCACAGTATGAAAAAGAAGCCCAAACCACTCAAAGCAGCACACTATGTCTAATCAACATACATAGTGGATATACATATATTCTGCATTTAAGAGCTGTTTTAAAAGCACACTTTCCAGCCTACTGAGCACTCAAAGAGTCTCAGTGTGTATAAGAAAGTTTAAATGAAACCCAAATCAGTGCATATATTTAATATACACAGCACATACTGTATATGTAATAAGGATGTTAGCTGCGTATACTGTAAACACTGCATATAAGCTCAGGCAAGTGCTGATTAGTCCAAATCTTGAACAGATCTTTGTACAGCATGAACAAAAGCTGTGATGTGATAATAAGTCAATGAAAGTGGAAAGATAGTGTTTATTACATATATAATGGATGTATGCATGCTGATCACTCTAAAACCACACCTGCTCATTACTAAACAGAAGAAACTAGAGTCCAAATCAATTAGACGGATGGATGGATGGATGGATGGATGTCCTAGCAGGAAGCCAAGAACAATACTTCACAAGCCAAGTGACTCTGCACTGTAAACAAATAAATGGTCATTAATTTGCATATATTAGTAAATGTGCAGTGTGTAGATGCGTTATGACAGATGCACATTAGTGACATAAAATGTTAGTGCACCATAATGTCCCAGCACAATGGAGAAGTGTTGAACAGATGTTTGTGTGTGTGTGTGTGTGTGTGTGTGTGTGCACACAGTGCCGGCTGGTGGGTCTGTTTGAGCTATATTCAGTCAGTTTCCTCAACCATCCCAATATGATTTAACACAAACTGCAGAATAGCAGAGCTCTGTGGAACAGTCACTACTTAATTGGCATTAAAACATTAGCAGAACTTGAATAAAAATGTCATTAGTTGAAGGCAAATATACAAAGTTGTAAAGTACAGTATGTATGTATGTAGATTACCAACTGAGTCTAAAACATATATAATAAAATGAGTAAAATCACTATTAAGACTAAATATTAGACATTTCTACAATCTGTAGTACATGCCAATAATGTCCGATGTTCCTTAAACTACTGACTGACTGTGATAAATAAAGTGTCATTCATAACAACACAAACACAACATTCTCTGCTCAGATGAATGAAAATAAATGATTTAGATGAGATGGGGTCAGCAAGTACCTGGCCAAACCCATTATATTGACTGCATAGTGCCAGCTGTGAAACATGAAGGACGTCTGTTACTATAGGAAGAGCGCATAAGCTCAGCAGGTGTAGCAGAGATGACTTTTAAAGATAGCATCATATGCTAGTGTATACTACATAAAAACACATCCAGATGCTCAGCAGGAAAGGACAGTTTCAACAAGACCCTAAACACAAGCACACAAGTGTTTTTAAAAGAGACCTGACCTAGTATATACAGCATCTTTGTGTGATTTTAAAGCCAAAAAAAAGATGTGCATAACCCCTCAAGCAGAGTTCACCCAATTTCATCTGGAAGAATAGCTTCTCCACAAATCTCTGCTAGACTGGTGACATCCATGTCATAGAGGCTTCAATCTCTTATCAGCAACATTGGTGGACAAACAAAATATTAGGAAATAAAACAAGAAGTTTCTTTTGCAGTTTCTATAACTTGTCATTTCAGCAAAGTTTCATCATCACACACAACAGCATTGATCCCGATTTTCAGATAAAATGATTGAATGTTGTGAATTTAATATGATGCTGTTGTGAATGATGGTCTTTTAGTGATGTACTCACTTTTGTTACATATTGTGCTTGCTCATATACACACAACCTGTACTAAGATGTAAGTAAGTCTACTGAACAATCAAAAACAACAAAAAATCAGAAACTAATTAGAGAAAAACTACCTATAAAAATGCAAAACTAACATTTACAGACTGAATAGTTGACTAGAATTGTATAAGATACAAAAAAAACTCTTTTCTGCAGTTAATGGGAAACAGAAAAAAGTGGGAAGCAAACTTCTGATGGTGTTTAAGACCAGGTGAGTATTCGGTTTTGGGGGGAAGGTAAGTGAGTGTACTGAAACACAAAGGCCACTGTTTGACCCTTAACCCTATCTGTCTTTACTTTAAATCTGCTTCCAAAAAGAGACAAAAGCTTTTGTGTGCCAAACTGAATGAGCAGCTGACAGATACAAGAGCCAGCATGCAAATGTTTGTCTTTAATTCCTTATTCCTGAGCAGTTATCACAAAGCTCCATAGACATTCTTGGGTCCTTGCTTTGGAAAGTAAAAGTTTCTGAAGTATTTACAGTACTGATATTGATACAGTGTGACATCGACACCATGTCATGATATGTTTTTATATATTGTGGGTGTTATCCGTACTTAATGTATAAGGTATCGTGAAAAAGTTTTGTGGCATTCAGGTATCACAAAATTCAATATCAAGTGTCATAGTGTTACTTTTGCACCCCTTTCAGCCCTCTAGGGTCACGTTGCATCTTACAGTGTAGCCTTCAACTGCAACTGAAGCAACCATCTGTTATTAATACTTGTGGACAAACAGCTTGACAGATCAACATGAAAAATAAATGACAGTGAAATGTTTTTGTTTAGGGGTAATTTTTGATATCACAATCAAATTTCAACACAAACCATTTTACAACACAGTGACAAACAAAAAACAATAATACATATTAAAATATACACTGTACTGATGCAGAGACACCAGCATTTTAGTTATTTTACAGTGGATATACTGTTATTTATTTTAACAGTATTTCACTATATGTTGAATTATACATACAGCAGAATATATACAAACAAAAATATACAATAGGAATATACAACAGCAGAACAACTGTTTCTGTGGTAATTTTACAGCACGTTACTGTGATTTTACAGTGCCTCTCTTGTAATTTAACAGTATCTTAATATATCTCCAATAACCATTGTGCCAGGTTCACTTCTTCTACAGATGTACAAGTTATTTGCATCTTTGCTCAAGTTATGCCAATTTGAGAAAAAAATAATCAAACACCTGATAATGGAGCACAGGCCAGAGAACATCAAGCCAAGAAAGAATATGCTTTACTTAGCATTTGTTCTTTATTTACTGTTCAACAAAAAAATAAAACTGAACTTTAATTATGCCATAGTGGCTAAGTCATCTCTATAGCTAATCTTCACATCTATAGTAACTACACAAAAATTTTAAATTTTATTTTTAAACCCATTTTAAATTTCCGTAAATAACACCAATTAAAGTCTACATACACTTAAACAACAAATAACACAATAAAACAATAAACAATGCTGAAACTGTGGGACACATGTGCTCCCATGAGCTTTTGCAAAGCTAACTTGCATGAGCTACTGACCTGCTCATGGGAACACCACGTCCTCAATTACTTGTACAGCTTTTAATCGATCCAAAATTCCACAAACAGCAAAACAACTATTTATTTTACTGAGGCAGCTTATCTTGTTAATTTGAGGCTGAATATGAGAAAATACTGTACAGTACTGTAAAATGCTTTACTGGTGTCCAATGTTTTCAATATACAGTAAAGCCTTGCTATTCACAGTATTACTGTGTTTCACCAAAAACAGTATCTTACTGTTGTAATTTGGATGTATTATAGCATTTCTTTTACAGTGTAAGTGATATATACAGTGTATATACGGTGTTATATGTAAAATGAACATATCCATAAATATAAAAAAGAAGACAATAAATGCATTCATTTTCCCCAGTGTATACCATTACTGAGAAAAATAGCCTGAAATTACGGGCAGTGAAAACAATATGGTGGAATTATGACAAACAAGTGAGATGTGCAGTTCATGAAATATGCAGAAGTAGAATTTGTTTGTGTTTTAAGACATTTTTTATGCCTTTTTATGCAGTATTTACAAAAATCTTAGGATAGCCTGCATTATTCACACTCCTAATGTCTACCATTTGTATTTTCCACTGAATAAACAAAGTTAGATGGCTGTTGCTTCTTACACATTGGCCTGCTTTACCCCCAAAGCTCTTAGAGCTGAAGCATGGAATACTTATCCTCCATTTGAAACCATTATCATTCAGCAAATCTATGCAGGCAATGGCGATGCAAGATAAGAGATTACTTAAAATGCTTGAGAAGAAAGTCATGTTTAAAGGTACATGTCCTTCATTGTGCATAGTGCCGGCATATTGGGAAAGATAGAGTTGACTTCATAGAAAAGGAAGTTTGCTGGCAAACCAACAAGTCACCAGCTGGTAACCTGGTGATTCTCTGTAACTCAGAGTTGCTCACTGGCACACCAAGCAGCTGACACAATAGGCCTTTTCATTACCTTTCAACCCTCCGGTTCATGTTGCATCTCACAATGCAGCCTACAACACAAAACGTTTTTTCAGCTTTAGAGTCCGTCTGAGCTAGAGGTGGGCACAACGGCCGATGTGTTTCAAACGAGGGTCTCGGGAAACCAGAGTAAACCAACGGTGCCCGCTCTGCTGTATAGAGCAAAGAACTGAGTAAGAATCCAAATGAACAATGAAACACTGTAACCTTTGGGAATGACATAAATGGAGGGATGTTCCCTGTCTAAGTACTTGGGTTAACATCTAATTTATGGGCGCCTGATTCACTGTTTAGCCCGAAGCGCAAGACGAGTTTCACGAGATACTGTTCCACTCAGCTCAGAGCGATGACGTCCAATTCATGTTCAAGAGACCATGACAGCATGCAGACTCTGAAAGGAGTCTGAAGGAAATCACTGTGGCTTCAGCTCACCTGAACTTTCGTCTTTTCCTTTCTTGTTCTCTCTCTGTGTGCAGGCTCATAGATGAGAGGTGTAGGGTTTCTCTGCAGTGAAGCCCCTCAGGTGAAAACTTAAGCCAAACTAGAAAACCAACCCCAGCTTCACAAATCAAACTACACCTGGGTATTCATTGTGGCCGTGGCAATTCTCGGCAACATCTCAAGTTGTCCAGGATTCTAGAGAAAAAGTTATCGTGTTACCTTTGTGAGTGATGGGAACCAGGCTTGCTCATGTAGTCCAAGTAGTGGAGAGTTCTAGTTAAGACGATAGAACCAAAGCCTTATACTCCAGACTCTGATCTCCGCTCTTGACTGTATTCAGCTTTTCTACAGCGCAGCCACACTGCTGTACGTCTCAGGTAAAGGAAGCTGATGTCATCTGTAATCTCTTTGTCCACAGTGGGTGTTCCCGTATGGGGCAACAGCTCTCTCTGCGTCATCACCGGACAAGTAAGGGCAAAGGAGCCTTCAAGAGAATGGGGTGGGGTGCAGAGAATGGGGGGACATGGTATATATCCCATGTATACGTGATCACTGGGGATGAGTTTTAGGACAAAACAGGTTTAAAAAACACTTTTGCTTTTGTGTTTTCATTCAGTTCTCAGTGTTTGTCTAGCTTATCTAGTATTTCATGTCCTGTCATTCTATATACCACGATTTCCTTACTTCTGTCCCTCGGGCTATATTGAGAATGAAGGGATTCAAAGTGTTGCAAATAAAATAATATAAGTAAACAAATAGAACAGATTGGGTTCATTGGTAGAAGTTTCAGAAAAGTTTTGCATCACTATGTACGGGATCATTTTTCTAACTGGTCTTGACTGTGGCTTCGGCTAATTGGAAAAGAATTGGACATAATCCTTTTCATTAGGACAACAGTGCTCACTAGGTCATTGTTGTTTATATCTAACATAACACAGCCTGTATGAGCAAAACAGGACATTCGTAAGTGAACGTGAAAGAGCAAAGTCCTGTACTACCATCTGATTTTTATGGCCAGTCATACAAAACAAAGTACAAGGAAGATCATAATACTTGGTTGGTTACCAACAAGATAAAGAAAAAAGATTCCATTTTCAGAATGAGTTGCTTTCCACACATTTTCATCTGCAGAAACTTATTATGAATGACTTTAAGAGCTATAATATATTATATATCTGTGAGATATATTGTAAGCCAAAATATTTATGTAGTGCAGTTTCTCTGACACCCTACATAAATATACATATTAATCTTCACATATTAATATACATACACATCTTCACAACCTAATGAATGTCGATCAAAACGTTCCAATCTGGAAGTTTCTCAGGCATTATATGCAACAAGCTTTTTTGCACATACAAAAGAAAACAAGTATTGCCATACCTCAGCGAGACTGAAACTTCATTTCTTTCCAAGCTGGTTCTGAGGCTATTACTTTCCTCAGCTGCATTGTAGACCATTTAACTCCAGCCTGCAAGAAGTCACATGTATCTCTCAGTTACAGGCTGCCCCTCCTCAAGTGTAAACACTGTCCACACTTCCTTCACTGCCATAAGAAGTAAATAGGCTCCTGCAAGTCTTTAATCAACACGGACTGCCCCCTGAAGTTGACGTCTGGTAACCATCCTTAAGTATGGATTTTTTACCAGCTGGAGCATGAAAGGGGCATTTCTGTATCTACTACTGTTTTCTTCTGCAACAGCGCTGCCTGATATGGGTTCACCAGAGGAACAAAGAAACAGGTTATGCAGGCTACAATTTGAGGCCACTTATGAATCTTAGTGAAAGTGATGTAAGACATTGTGCACTAAGGAAAACTAAAGTAAAGAAATTATTTATAGAGATAAAACTACAACAGCAAGTTATGAAAAATGCAATGAGCAGACACAACAACAGGCATATTACTTCATGATCACTGCAATGCAAACAATGCCACACATTTAGTACTGAAACTAACAAAAGCATTTCATTAATATTCATATACAGTTTTTATCTGTGAAGTTTCATCTACTAATGCATCTACAAAAACTTTAATATTGTGGAAAAAATACATCTTTGTTACTAAATTTAAACAACTGTATCCTGTCATATATGTTATATTCTTTACACATTAAGTGACATATTTCAATTTTTTTTCTTTTAATATTGATACTGTTTGCTTTTTTTTTTTTTTTTTTTATAAAAAAAAAAAAAAATTAAATTAGGAACAATAATGATTTTTTTCACAATATTCAAACGTTTCACTGCATCTATCTGTCTGTCTGTCTATCTAAATAAATAAATAACTGTTTTGAAACATGCAGAAGACAAACCAGATGGGAGTATAAAAATAAATATCAGGTGTTTAAAACTGCACAAAATGTATATAAGTAACAGATAAAATACCAAGAATGAAGGTCCAAGAAGTATGCAAAGGCGATAGCAACTAAATGAAGTAAATAAGTGAAAACTTTGTCCTTGTGTAAACCGTGTAAGCTGACCTTAAGCTTACTCTTCTGCTCAGGCAGAGACCCGCCCTTTTCACATAACAGACCAATGGAGAGCGCGTCTGCAGCCACGTGACATACACGGAAGAGAAACGACTACGACTCGCGTCTTCGTTCTACAACAGACTTGAGCTGTTTTCTCTTTACATGCAGCAACGAATAAGTGGTTTGAAATGCACACATTATATTAAACGTACTGGGTTTCTCCGTGTGAGTCACTGTAGGTGTTATATTTGACAACAGTTTGTTAGCATGCTAAAGTAGTAACGCTAACCGGGTAGTTAAAGTTATTAAAACTTCATAATGCCTCTTGTAAACGCTAACCAGCCACAGCTGATTCGCTCCTCTCAAAAGGACGAATACTATCAAAACAGTCTCAGAAATAACACTAACGAAGCTTTCCAAACGACTGCTGGTAAGTGTGATTGTGTACAATAAAACTATGACTTATTTAACGTGTCTGGATTTGTTTTACCACAAGTACTCACTTTGTGTTCCTCTGTAAGGTTCTAAACTATGGCTGCAGTGGAGAAAAGAAGTGGAGCTGCTCTCAGACCTCACCTACTATGCACTGACTACTCTCTCAGGTAGGACCAGCTGGACACAGAGTTACTGATTATTAGCGATATACACGTCCACACATGTTGGCTGTTATGTGTAGATGAGACAAGTCATATCAGAATGTTATGATCACTTTAACCAAGCAATAAATGTTTGTGGTGAACCCTGACACTTTCCTCTTTGCTCCTTTGTTCATTATGGAGGGTAACTGGTACAGTGTAGTGTGATTGCTCTGTACCACTTGCTGAAGTCCTTGTTTCCGTTTGGCATCAGTGGCCTGTAGGGCACCACTGTTATGTTGTTTGGAGGGGGCAGCTATAGCCTAGGGGTAAGGATCTGGTCTTGTGACCAGAAGGTCGCCGGTTCGATCCCCTTGAGCAAGGCACCTAACCCCCTAACTGCTCCCCGGGTGCCGGTGGATAAGGGCTGCCCACCGCTTCGGGTACAAATTCTCACAGCCGTGTGTGTGTGTGTGTGTGTGTTTCACTGCACGAATGGCTTAAATGTGGAGGCAAATTGGTGAATCTTAATCAGTATATAAGAAGCCCATTCTCAGTACACCCTCACTCTTAAAAGAGGTGGTTCTTTAATAAATAAAATGGTTCTGTATAGAACCATGAACAAACAAAGAACCCAAAGAGTTGTAAATGGTTCTATATAGCACCAAAAAGCTATATACTATATATAAGCTATGGTTATATATACACCAAAATGGAACCCTTTATCCACAAGGAGGTTACTTCAAGAACCCTTGAAGAACCATCTTTTTTAAGAATGTAGAACATCCCACAAAGTTAGCAGTTTCTGACATTCTACCAACCGTTGCGAGGTACCCTGTTATCATTCTCTTTTGGACATCAGTCAGATCGCGTCCTTTGTCCATGATGACCATTTTAACTGTGCTACAACTGACTAGTGTGCTCACTTATTTATACCTGCTGCAAACCCTGTCACATGGCATCTGTAATCCCCAGAGTTGAGTTCATTTAAACCAGGGTTGTTCATAATATTTTCAAATGATGATGTATGTGTATTAAAAATATTAAATAGCTCTCAAAATGAAAAAAAGCTATGATAGATGCAGATGTTCACATTTCTGCATGTGCATTTAGGTGAGGAAGACAAAAGGAGATGGAATGTATACAACGGATGCAATACTGTTACAGTGTATCCCAAAAGTGAGTACACCCCTCACATTTCTGCAGATATGTAAGTAAATCTTTTCATGGGACAACACTGACAAAATGACACTGACACAATGAAAAGTCGTCTGTGTGCAGCTTATATAACAGTGTACATTTATTCTTCCCTCAAAATAACTCAACATACAGCCATTAATGTCTAAACCACCAGCAACAAAAGAGACTACACCCCTAGATGTCCAAATTTAGCATGGCTTGTCATGTTCCCTCCAAAATGTCATGTGACTTGTTAGTGTTACTAGGTCTCAGGTGTGTATAGGGAGCAGGTGTGTTCAATTTTGTAGTACAGCTCTCACACTCTCTCATACTGGTCACTGAAAGTTCCAACATGGCACCTCATGGCAAAGAACTTTCTGAGGATCTTAAAAGACAAATTGTTGCGCTACAAGAAGATTGCCAACACCCTGAAACTGAGCTGCTGCACAGTGGCCAAGATCATCCAGCGTTTTTAAAGAGCAGGGCCCACTCAGAAGAGACCTCATGTTGGTCGTCTAAAGAAGCTGAGTGCACGTGCTTTGTTTGCTTCAGATGTTCTCAAGCATGTGTGGCAGCAATCAGGTGAGGTGTACAAAGATAAGTGTGTCATGCCTACAGTAAAGCATGGTGGTGGGAATGCCATGGTCTGGGGCTGCATGAGTGCAGCAGGTGTTTGGGAGTTGAACTCCAATATGTACTGTGAAATAATGAAGCAGAGCATGATCCCCTCCCTCCAGAAACTGGGTTGCAGGGCAATGTTCCAGCATGATAATGACCCCAAACACACCTCTAAGACGACCACTGCTTTATTGAAGAGGCTGAGGGTAAAGGTGATGGACTGGCATGTCTCCAGACCTAAACCCAATAGAACATCTTTGGGGCATCCTCAAGTGGAAGGTGGAGGAACGCAAAGTCTCAAATATCCGCCAGCTCCGTGATGTCGTCATGGAGTGGAAAAGCATTCCAGTGGCAACCTGTGAAGCTCTGCTAAACTCCATGCCCAGGAGAGTTAAGGCAGTTCTGGAAAATAATGGTGGCCACACAAAATATTGACACTTCAGGAACTTTCACTAAGGGGTGTACTCACTTTTGTTGCTGGTGGTTTAGACATGAATGGCTGTATGTTGAGTTATTTTGAGGGAAGAATAAATGTACACTGTTATATAAGCTGCACACAGACGACTTTTCATTGTGTCAAAGTGTCATTCTGTCAGTGTTGTCCCATGAAAAGATTTACTTACATATCTGCAGAAATGTGAGGGGTGTACTCACTTTTGTGATGCACTGTATATATATAGTTTTATATCTCACTGTCATTGCTGGGTTTTAATAGTGGTCATATTGTCATAAACTGACCACTGTGGCTTAGGTTTTTAATAACATTGTTCATTGTTAGTTATTGCCTCTAACTGTACTTTAACTTTAACTAACTTATGGTGATTTCTCCCACAGGGTATCAGACATTGGGTGAGGAATATGTCAGCATTGTGCAAGTTGACCCCACCAAACGCAGAATTCCTTCCCGGACACGCAGGGGGGCGCTCATTCTTCTTCACACCTTTGTACCCTATTTCCTGGACAAGCTCCTGGTCTGCTTAGAGCACGAGTTGGAGACTGATGAGCAGGATGCTGAA